>JAGFPH010000838.1:139738-161779 GCA_018207615.1 Philaenus spumarius
AGAGGTCACGTGACGGAAGAAAATAAGGTAAGAAACTTTATTTTTAACAAAAAGTTGTTGAATCAAGTGTTTGATGACAGTTGAAGATGCAAAATTCGGACAGAGAAAAGCCAATGGGAACCTTGAATAGTAAGTATAAATTGATTTCCTGTTTGTAGGTGAAGAGCGTTTAAAATCCATGTTCAGTCGCTAAGAAGGAGCAGGTGCTTTTATAAGAGTTCCTTTATTAATGAAAAATCTAGGCTTTATCTCTTAAATCTAATTGGAACTTGATAGTATGTACTTTTAAAATCAATAATGCTTAAATAAAAAAATTGTGCTATTTTTAACACAACTTCATTCATTTTAGATAAAGGGTACGCATCTAACAAAGTGAACTTGTTGATGGTTTGAGAATAATCGATAACCGTAAGCCTTTTGTGATTTTCATTTGTTGTGACAAGAACTTAAGCTCTCCAAGGTGAATTGCTACTATCAATCAAGATACACTGGAACCGCTAATTTTGATAGTGTGACTTTCTCCTCTCACTTACCATTCAGTTTTTCACAGAATTACTTGAAATTTTAGTGGCAAGTTCAGTGTAGTATGCCTAATCAATGGTGTGAGTTTGACTAAGATTGCTTGAATAATATATTCACAAGAGTTTTTTTTTTAGATCTCAAAGGGTTCCACTTGCACCTGTGGTCTGGGGCAAGTGGAACTCCTGGGCCTTTTTGCTTTTGAAATCGTTAAAAAGAGGTTGGTCAAGTGGTAAAAATATAGGCTGTAAAGAAAGCAGTCTTTTAATAGAGAAATAGTTTACAAATATTGTTTTGTGTGTTAAGATTCACCGAGATAACTGGAACCGCTAATTTTGATAGAGCGATTTTCTTCTATCACTAACCATTCAGTTTTTGACAGAATTACTTGAAATTTTAGTGGCAAGTTCAGTGAGGTATGCCTAATCAATGGTGTGAGTTAGAATACGATTGCTTGAATAATATATTCACAAATCATTGGGTTCCACCTGCCCCAACCAACAAAAAAATATGGTCATAAAGGTACTGCAATTAATAGACTTTTACAATAACAGTAACAAATATTCCTTCCCTGTATCTTGTAGACACTCCAGTTCTAACAAATATTGCATGAAATGGCAACAAAACAACTTGAATGGGTGTGAATAATGGAGATAGAAGAAAAATAACCTCTACTCTGATCAGAGTGAAATGAACAACTGGGCAAAGCTCACGTGTTACCAGCCTCCCAAGCGCCTCAAGTTCTCTCTGCAGGGTGCCTCATTCAAGATAGGGTTGGTTCACATAGTCTACACTAGGTTGCTCTGAATTATAACATATTCACCTTTGAAAAAGCCCAATGGGTTACACTTACCCCGGCTTAACTTATTCCTACACTCAAGAAACGATCTATTTCGGTTTTAATGAAATCATAGTCACTCTTAGAATATGTTTAGTTATAATGTATGTGTTACCTTCAGTAATTTATTTGATAATGAGAGTTGATTTATACGCTTGAATAGTTGTGTACTGTTGCCTTTGTACGAAAATGACAACAAATAATTGTAAAATATGAACAAAATCGATCGTAAGAACTAACTTAAAAAAAAATGTATTGTTTGTTTTTTATTTTAATCAAATTTGTATTGTGCAATTGGATAAATGTAATAGCTAAGTATTACTGTGTACACATTTTATATGTTATGTGTATTGATTTTGCTGAATAGTGAACTAACTACGTAAAATATTATAATGAAAACCAGATTGTGTTTGGTGTGCTTGTTTTGTTTGAAATGAACTTATCATATTATTTCTATAGTATATTGTTTATGCTATATTGACATATTAGTGTAGGCCTGATGAAGTATCATTAATATGGATGAAGGCTGTGACTTCTACTATATACATTGTATACCTAGTGTTCACAGCAGATAGAAAAATGAATAAAATGTGATTGTAAATTTTAAGTTCAAATTTTTTTTACCCTTAAAATGTATTCTCCTTTATCGTACAGAGGGAGGAAATAGTAGCCATTATTGGGTGCACATTCTGTATGGTCTTTTAAACTCCCTTGCTTAGTGAACCTGAAAATAAGCACAGAACCATTTATTAAAACATCAGTGTTTATTTGCTAGAATTTATATAAATTGAAATTTAGCTATAGCAAAAAGATCTTAATCCACGTGTAATTAGTTTGTCATAACTGTAAGCTGCAAAATAAGAATTGAGATTGTTTTCAATGTCGTATACACGAGGTATTCAATCTGTTAATTAAATAATTGCAGTAAAACCAAGTGAGATAACATCAACTAATATCTGGAGCGATCAGGGTAACTCTGTTAGCAGAGCATCACGACGGAAACGTGACGGTCTCCCGGGTTCAACTCCCGGTCTTGGTCTATGTTTTTTCACTTGTAATTTAATTAAATATCCCTTGCTGAGGAAGTGTGTAAGCGGAAAAAAAATAAAATAAAATATATCATTTTTGTAGTTGAAACCGACGCAACGGAACATTCTATAGCTGCCACTCTTTCACAGTCAGAACGCCCAGTTGCATTCTTTTCTCAAACGCTTTAACTCAGCGAGGTGCGACATTCAGCTGTAGAAAAGGAAGCATACACAATTGTTCAATTTCTAAGAAAATGGAGACATTTTCTTGTTGGTCGCCATTTCAAATTGATAACTGATCAAAAGTCTGTGACTTTTATGTTTGACCAACATCACAATAGCAAGATTAAAAATGAAAAGATACTCCATTGGCGGTTAGGACTCTCATGCTTCAGTTATAATATTGTTTACCGACCAGGCAAGCAGAATGAAGTTGAGGATGCACTATCAAGAGTTTTCGGTGCTACTGGAGCAGATAAGCTTTACACTTTACATTCAAACATTGGACATCCAGGAGTTACAAGAATGATTCACTGGATCAAAAGCCGAAACTTATCGTTTTCTATTGAAGAAATCAAGAAGACGACTGCCTTGTCTCTAGTGTGTGCTGAACTCAAACCACGTTTCTACAAACCTCAAGAAATGAATTTAATAAAAGCAACTACACCATTTGAAAGATTGGATGTGGATTTTAAAGCACTTTTGCCATCCCAAGCAAAGAATAAGAACTTACTAACAATCATAGATGAATATTCTCGTTTTCCATTTGCTTACGCATGTGCAGACTTGACTGCAAGTACTGTAATTGAGAAGCTTTGCGATTTATTGAGCCTATTTGGTACTCCATCATACGTCCACTCAAACAAAGGATCTTCATTTATATCTAACGAATTAAAAAGGTTTCTTCACTATAGAGGTATAGCTACGAGTCAAACAACACCATATAATCCCCAATTCAACTGTCAGACAGAGCGACTAAATGGAACTCTTTGCCAAACTATATAGCATTAAAAAAAAAACAGGACTGCGGGCAGAAATCCAGTAAAGGTATTTATGAAATACAAACTATATCTCTCAACTTAAAGAGCAGAAATATACAAATCAATCAATGGGAAAAAGTTGTAAACGATTCTCTACACTGTATAAGATCGTTGTTGTGCACTGCTATAAATGTGACACCACATGAGAGAATGTTTACAGCAGAAAATCAACAAATGGACTATCTATGCCAACGTGGCTCATGACACCTGGAAAAGTACTCTTGAAGTGATATGTTAGACAAAATAAATACCATCCACTTGTTCATGAGGTAGATCTGATAGAAGCAAACCCATACTATAACATTGTGCGAGTACCAAACGGAAATGAAGAAACCCTTCACCACTTAGCTCCGAGATGCGATTGTGAACTTCTGCCAGGTGAATCTGATTTCAACAGCCTAAAATCAAGTATAAATATATATCATAGAAGCCCCTACTAGACTAGGCTCACAAGATAGTAAAAATAAAAAAGACAGGCAAGCAACAGCAGTAACACCAGAAACTTGCATACAACAAGAAGTAGCCGATTTCGAGCCAGAACTGACAGACCCAGGAATTGATGATCAACCATCTGAACTTAGACGATCCCATCGACAAAGCAGAGCTCCAGCATACCTGAAAGACTATGACTGAAAATCAAGGGAGGAAGAATGTGGTGAAAATCATTTTACAATGAATAAAACCTAGATTCATTTTGTAAAGGTTTTCCCTTTTATGACATTTAATTTATTATAAAAGTATATTTACAAATGTTTTAAAGATTGGTTTTTGAAATCTCAAAATCCATTATTCTGTAATATGAATCACGATTTTTCAATTGCAATTCTTTAATACTAGGTACTTAATAAATAATAATAAGGTAATAAACGACTAACTGTTTTGAAACATAACCCCAAAATATATAACCCAGATGATCAAAGAAGTAGGGCAGGGTGTAATATTATGTTTTCTTTGATGAAATCTTTATAAAAGAATACATATTACACCTTGTCACGGGCAAAAACCCGAGACAAATGGGCTAATTACTAAAGTAATTAGGCCTAACCATAAAAGTTGTATATAGAAGCCAATAGGCCTAAATATGTAAATAAATAATGAGTAATAAGTAAAATAACATGTTATAAATGGATATCAAAGGAAAATTGTGTGTAAGAAGAAAGTAAATAATTTAAAATAATTATTTTATAAATTGCAGGCTTAGCCAATGTTAAAAGTAATAGTAGCCAAGCGGAGTGAATTATTCTAAGGGAAATCGACAGGATAATTCTTGTCAGGTTTTGTCGAATATTGCAAAACTCTGTCTGTTGCTATGCGCCGTGAAAGGCTATAATGTAAAATTTTAATGTATTTTCAAAAATAAAAATAGTAAAGTCTTTTCAATACGATGTGTAGAGGAGAAAAAGACAATAATAATCCAGTTAACAGAATTGTTTTAATTAAGATAATTACAAAGTTATAGAACAAAGACTTGGCGGAAAAAATGCTAAAATTCACAAATTTGAAAATTTCAAAAATCTAAATTGGGGATAAAATAAAGAATAAATAATTAGTAATAATTAAATAACAATAAATTAATATAATTAAATATTTTTAAAGAAAAAGGCTCAAAAATAAACACATTAAAATAAATGAATAAATCGAGGGAAATAAGTTTCTACAGAAATAAATATATATTAAATAAGATGTAGTATATATGTTTTTGTAATATACCATGTGAAAAGAGGGCATAAACCAAAAAGGGGGGTTGCCACATCCAAAATTCGACGAGTCACATATAAAAGGCCACAGAACCGTGCCCGATGTGAAGATAGAAGAAAGAAGATCAGTTTTGGACGTTTGGGAACCAGAAGAAGAAGATGGAACCAAAGAAATTCGAATTTGGACCATTTTGAAGAATTTAAAATTCAAAATTAAGGAAAAACTAGCGAAGGCGATAACTGGAAAACCAGGAACCCTAGAACAACCACTCAAAGGAGGGAGAAAGCAGAAGATGGTCAGGAATCCAATGAGCTGCAGAAATCCAAAATCGGACCATGGGTTACAAAGTTAGAGCATTTTGAAAGTTTTGAATGCAAAAATTGATTGAATCCTGTAAAAACCGGCAATGTTTATGTAAACAGTATCAAGCAAGCTTGGGGGATGACGTCATGCGACCACCACCGAGACCAATACAATTACTTATTGCACGGAAAATTAAATAATTAATTATCAACGAAACCAAAGTGGATTAATTAAAATAAAGTCGTGGGACTTAATTTAAATAAATAAAGGAAGATTCTACAAGCTAGAAGAACCATAGAAATCACCAGAGAAACGAAGTTGCTAAAAAGAGAAGAGTAAGTCTCTTGACTTCGATTTGAAAAGTACGAGGTAGAGGGAAGAAAAATTAAATTTAGTTGCGTATTGGTAGTCACCCGAGGACCACGTAAAAGTCTGAAGAATCAGCAGTAGGTCGGCGAACATCACCAACTCCGGTACAGTAAGCGGGCCGTAATAAATCGCTAGAATTTAAAGAAGAGGAGTAATCTTAAGGGATTTAAGATATAGTTGCGTTTAGATAGTCACCCGAGGACCACGTACAAATCTGCAGAAGCGGTAGTAGGTCGACAGATATCACCAACTCCGGTATAGTTAAGCGGGCCGTAATAAATCGCGATACAATTAAAGAAGAGGAGTGATCCTAAGGGATTGAAGATAGAAATCGTTCTACCATAAGGAAGAGGAGAAATCCTGGGAGGAAGGAAGAAAGAAGAAGATCAAGGACTTCATTCCAAGGCCTAAACTACCTAGGAGGAAAGCTGCGATCAATCATATTTATTTGTGAGTAACAAATAACCAAGCTATATAATTTTTTAGTATAAATAAAATCCAGAGGTAAAATTTTAATAAATAAAATCCAAAGTAATAGTAAATTCAGGGGAAAGTGTAAAAGTAAACTCATTCAGGAATATTCCCTATTCTCACAATGGTATAAAAGCATTTCAAATCTAAATGTAAATAATATCATATGTGTAAATATCTATATATACTTGTTTGAAATTTTAATAACTTGAGAAAGATAATCCATTTGTTTTTGAAATTAAAAAAGTTTAGTTTTCAATTTTTAATTTCTTCTTATTTATGAATCAAATACCCTATACCATTAAGTTAATCAGTGCTCTAAAATAAGATAGTCAATAAGGTTTATTATTTCTTGTGTGTGACCAAATAACTTCAAACGACACGACCCAGAGAAGGAGTCTGACTAGAGCTAGCATATAATATCTAAAGTGTATTTATTACAAACCAATCTTTTAAGATTTAGGAAAGTTAGCGTATTTCCTATTTCAAAAATACCTTGCGAACCCGAGAAATTAAAAAAGTGTGCGTGTGCGTGGCAAGTGACGTCCCGAACGTGGGGCGAAGACCTTGCGAACCCCAAAAAATTAAAAATTTTAAGATTGCGTGTGTGCGGCGTGGCAACCTGTAAAACTTCTTCAATCACCTGGGGTCTTGACTAGATATATTTTGGGGTTATGTTTCGGTTTATTCTTTTATTATTATTATTTATTAACTATTATTAAAGAATTACAGTTGAAAGGTCGTGATTCATATTATAATGGTTTTAAGATTTCAAAAACAAACCTTAAAAAAACTTGTAAATATACTTTTACAATAAAGAAAACATGATCAAAGTCTTTTTAATGTTTTACAAAAAAACATAAACAAAGGCTATACTGCCAAACCAAATTGCAGACAGGGGACTGAAAAACATTTTGTAATTTGTTTAAAGGGTTTTGCCTTGCATTGCGGTTTTTGCAGACATTCGTGTGAATGTTAAACAAAAATTCTTCTTTTTCAAAATGTAACATTAATGTTTTCACAGCTTCAACTCTCCATGTCAATTTTGCCATCATGTTATAAATATCAAAGGAAAGGAACACAAGGAATATAAATTATAGGAATTTTTAAAATTTATACCTTTTGGTTGCATATTTAATATTTTAAATATGGTAAAGGCTTAGTATTTAGCTTTACAAACTATTACTGGTAGCGGGAGATTACTATATGTTTAGAATGATGTTTCACTATATTTGTTTCATTCACAGTTTCATAGTGAAATAAATATAAAAAATATGATTTACATATTGTAGCCTACAATAAACATATAGGCTTAAGGATGTTTATAGCAGGATATATTTAAATTTGAAAGAACATTCACAATGTTGTTACCTACACCCGATTCCACGTTCACCGTGCAGTGCAGAGCGCCCATAAGCCATGTTATCCTTACGACAGTCTCAGCGATAATAGCCAACTAAAAATCATCAACTCCCATGCTATGCTGGGTCAGTTTGACGCAACCCGCATGACAATAAACATGATGTTCGCTGTAATGGTAGTAGCATGCCTATTCTCCCGTAAAACCTGTACTGCACGGAGAACGTGGAATCGAGTGTAGTAGTCTTAATAACTTATATACAGTAAGGCCGCGGTTATGTGGATCTCGGATGAGCAAAAACTCGGTTAACACGGATTCTGTAAAAATTCGAGAGGGAAACTGGTGAAATCAAAGAAAACGTGGTCAAAGATGTGAAAAAAGGCATCTACTGTATTATCAAATGAAAAACTAAAGTCCCAATAAAATATAAAATGATAAAAACGCATACATAGGCTACAGTACATGTTCCAGATAAAAAAATATTACTTAAAGAAGTCCGTAAGTGCTTTTTCTTTACTGTACTGGAACTCACTCGCTTGTGCACCGTATCTATTTTTACACTACTGGTTTTAACTAGTTTAGAATGCACATTGCCATAACACAGCGAGTTTGAGTTTTATTGAACAACGTGACATTTAGTGAAAAAGCATTAACAAAATTGTACTGATTATTAGCAAAGCGTCCAAATGAAAATAAAATACAAATATAAACTGACAAAAAGTCATGCATATTCTACAGTAGGCCTACATGTTCCAATAAAAAAAATTTTTTTTGAAGAAGTCCATAAGTGTTTTTTGTTTAACGGAACTCGCTGGCTTAAAAACTAAACAAACGATATGCAGTATCACAACGTTTTAAGAGCGAGGGTTTACTTGATACTGATTACTGAATCAAACTACTGTATTCACAAAAACTAAAGGAGAAGTGTGAGAGGGAGATAAGCCAGGTAGGATAGAAGTTAGACACAATAGAGGTTCGGATAGAAGCAAGTGCAAGATAAGGAATTATGACATCACTATCGCATGAAAAATAATCACAGACGTTTGTCTAGTCTTACTACGCTACTAAGTGTAGGCTATCCGACTACCCGATTAATATTATTGTTTATTCAATTCATTTGTTTGATTATTTATTTAGTTCACTACTTATATAAATAAATAAATTATGTTATTTATTTAGAAAATCAATTATTCTCTTCAATAAACAGTACATGTACCGGTCAAAATACCTTAAAACGTAAAAATCCTAATCCTATTGATGATTAGCAAAGCATTGGAATTAGTGTATGTACAATACTGTATTTAATAATGATTAAAAACTGTGCTTTTTATTTACTGAACCAATTTTGACGAAACATTATGTGACTGATATAAGTACAGTACAGTAGATTTGGCACTATATGCGGATTTTACTTTAAGCGGTTACTTTAACGCATGCGTCTACTGCGAACCGAACTTTTTTAATTTTTTTTACTACCTCGGTTAACCCGGAACTCGATTAGTCGGAGCTCGGGTAACCGCGCCTCTACTGTACTTCAATATGAAATATACCTTTGTTTTTACCATTGTCAAGAGTAAAATATTGACAAAGTTTTGTGATATAATAGAAGTAAACAGAGTGTTTCTGTGTGCACTGGTTGGAGTCCAGCCAAACAAGTAAAGTGGTATATTAAAAAATCACAAAAGATTCTAATACTACCAAAATATAATCTCGCTTGTCAAACAAGAAGTAACCTAAGCTAAGTTTTTGTCAACACATCATAAAAATTGTATGTTTTATGTCTTTTAGTAGTAAAAACTAGCTTTACTGGTTGTAAAACTTCATTACCTTCCCACTAATATTTTGCGACCAAAAATTGATGGCAAAAATATACATTACCACTCCAGCAAATATTTATGTTATACAAAACAACTAATTGCTATTAGAAACTTATATATGTTAACAATATGAAAACATACTATGACTAGAGACTGTAAATTAGTATTTTATAAAAATTTTTTTAATGCTTTGATTTTCAAATCCATAAGTTAGCAACCTCACCTTCAAATCAGCTGGAATGTTAATGTATCTTTCACCTAATTATAATTGTTTTCCTAAAAATATAGTATCATATATACACTTTGGTTACACCAAAATTGTAAACGAGGACCTAGATTAAATTTTTAATTTCTGGTGAGAGTGTAGGCTAAAAATTAATAGAATAGAAAAGAGCCTAAAACATCCAAAGTTGTAGGATTGTATGTGAATAGGTTATATTATAATACAATACAGTGTAACCATTTGGTAATTATTACTTTGACTGCCCCAGCCCCAATAGCGTCCAAACTGCTGTGATGTCTTATTTGGGTAGTGAACATGAATAAACAAGCAATTTTAGACCTCGCTCATTGCATTCGAAGAAGGAAAGTAGGGTATTGATACGGAAGTACGGCCAAAAGTTCTACGGTACGGCAATACCAAACACCATTTACATAGGCCTAGCCACATCGCGGAATTTCTTTTCAAAAGAAAGTACAGTAGTTCAAATCAAGGATCCACCGTTTGTGGTGTGCTATATCTCAGCTTTACGACGGCAATGAATCCAACTGCTCCACTTCTCAGAACAGCAGCAGTGACAAAGACTCCGGATTATTAACCCTAGAATCCCAACACTTTTAAAAGTAGGCCCTATCATTATTCTTAACGCTTAGTCTACCAGACGACAGGTAAAATAAATGCACAAATACTTAAAAAGAATAAAGTAATCCAATGTATTAGCACTTTAACAACACAAATGATATGCAAGACATACAACAGAAACAGTTTAAACCAGTTTATTGCTCTTTAACACAATCAAAGCACTACTGTCCTTGATGGTCACCAAACATCTTTTGAGCAGCGCTTGAAAAAGAATCTCGTCAGTCGACGTTTGGGCAGAATGAGCAAATATTTCTTAGATGGGGTTCTTGTTGCACAGGTTGAGTATCAGGAATTCTCGATGCAGGATATTGGCATTGCAATGTTATTACGACATACATGCAATATTATTCGAAAACTAACACCATTCCCAACGCCTTGTCTACGAGACTATGCAATCACAGTTTTCGCACAAATATACACATACAACCGGTTTCCGATTCACCAACGTGGCCGTCTGGGTGGCAAATAAAGGTACTGGAGTGGTGAGGGCGTACACTGCAACGTAGCGGGGGTGGAGAACGAAAACATGGTCACCATCGTCTACCAGACGAAGCGTTGGGATTCTAGGGTTGGAAACCAAACTTAATCTAACCTAACCTAACTTATGTTGTTAAGTCGACTATATATGTCTTGTGGGCTTAAATACTGCTAAATTAATTGTGTTCAGCAAGTAAATAATGTATAGAAAAAGTGTGGATGCTATTGGGGCTGGGGCAGTCGAAGTAAACAATTGCCGACCATTTTTGTATGTATAATTTGATTAATATTACAGTTTAAATAAAACAATATTTACGCCAAAATATTAATATAGACACGCTACCTGTTACCATTCAAACAACATAGAATACTATTTAACTTACAATTTAATTTCAACTAATGAAAAATTGATTTCTATTTCACTTTTCACAAATCCATTACATCCTAATATTTCGTCTCCATTTAATCGTTCAATGAAACAAATCATTAATGAAATTAATATACACTTTAAAGTCATTATATCCGTGAGACTAAAATATTTTAAAACATAATTATGGCCCAGGTCGTTAAATAGGTTATAATTTCAAGAGGATTGAATTTGAGTCTATCCGGCAGTCCGGCCTTGGTTACTGATATTCGGTTCCCTATACATCGATGTTTACGATTCAATACATCCAATACATCGAATTATCGAATCAATCCGACGTATTTAGACAAGACCATCTACAATACATCCAAGACCATCTACAATACATCGTCTTGATGTAATGGTAGATGGTCTTGATGTAATTGTAGATGGTCTTGATTTAGATGTGTCCAAATTTATTCATGCATCGATGTATTTTCATTCGATGTATCCAAATAGGTTATCCAAATTCCAAATACAATGCTACTAAATTAAATTTGAATTTGATTAAATGGACCGTATGTATAATCAAGGCTACTATTGTCCAACTGAATGTTTTGCTACTTTTCATCCGATTTTGATTTCTTTCTCTTTGTCAAAAATTATCTTGGCGTTTTTGTAGACGACGACCTTGTTTTACATTCTACAGTTAAATGTTGAATACATATAAACATACTGTGACTAAAGACTATAAGTTAGAACTTCGGGCTATTTTTTTAATTATTATTCTTGCATTTCTGTTGGCGTAGGGACGTATAGTAAATTTACGCCCTAAGATGATAAGTACAGTAGTATAAAACTTAGGCCCTACCTGGCTTGTTCTAAAAAACTTTACCTATAAATCAGTGTGGATTTTTTTGAGGTGAAAACCATTAGTGGTTATTATCGCCTGATAAATCAGTGTAGAAATTATTTCTAGTGAATTAGCCGTTATGAAAAGCCATTGACACCGATAATTGATAAATTGTATTTTGTTTAAATTTTACTGTATTCATTTGCTTTTAAATTAATGGAATATGTCGATACTTTCTCCTCAAAACAGACTTTGTTTAGCATAATAATTATGTAGTCATATATAAACAAAAGTATCGATGTTTAAAAACATTGATGTTTACTAATCGATACATCGTATTACATCGATGTACAAATTAACACCATTCTCAATGGATTTTTCATTAAAAATCACACAATTAGGCATCATATATCATATTAAAAGAGTTTTCATTTCAATTAGAGTCGCTATTAAAACAAGAGAAAAAGAAAATCGAGCTCACCCATTTCAAACATAATATAGTGCGGTAATGTGCCATAGCTCGAAGCATAGAACGAACGCTACCGCGTTCCGTGATACAACATAATTCTCTTACAGAATTAAATGTGACTATTCAAAACCAAAGATATAAAACATATGATACAACAATATTAGAACAGTTGATTATATATAAACTAAATATTATAATATGTCCTATCAACACAGACAGGAGCATTAATTAGTTTCAATAGGCCTATACAACATTTTTAAAACAAAAGTTAAAAGTACAATTTTACCAACATTTTTTTAATGAATTTTAGGAGTTAGTAAAAACATATTTGTACATAATTTTTCATTATTATCGCTTGGTATTGTCCCAGATACCTTATCAGATACCTTATCTCTGTCCGGCACTATCCTTGATTAATCAAAGGCACTATCCGCAGATTCGCATGAGCTGAAGCTGATCAGCTGTTTATAACATGACTCAGCTGATGTGGCAGCAGTAACAACCTAACAAGTAACAATTCGTGTAAATGAAAGTGAAACTTTCCATTACAGTATATTATTGTAATAAACATATTTTTATTTTTATATTGTTGTGGTAAACCTGCTACTTGACAAGAGACGAAGATGTAGGAGGACTAACACTAAACAGCTTTATTTACATTATTTAGATAAGAGGTCGTAGTTTTCCACTATTGTAATATTAGTAAACATTATATTAGTCTTTTCTGTTGAGTTAAAATGCATTTTTCAATTCCTGACACTCAAGAGTTCAGTGATGACAGTGGATCGAGTTATGCGGTAAGCTAAATTTATTAGATTATCTTGTGAAAGAACACTAACTCTCGCCTATGAGTAGGCCTAAGTCTATTTTATTATTCTGAACATCCACAATTCACAACATTTACATAATTCAAAGTAGGCCTACTGTTATTGGTATACCCCATCAATTAGTGTTATGACAATAATATAATTCAATTTGTTTCAACAACAGTATGAGTCTTGCCTGCAATAACTTAATTTGAGGTATTAAATTCAAACAAGTTAATAATATTAATTTTGGGTATTTGTTTACTTTAACTTGTCAATTAAAACTACCATAAACACACAAACCTGAACTTTTTTCTTAATAAATATAGTATTTATACACTTCACTGATGCCGGGAAACCAATATTTAACCATCTTCAACACGTAGGCTACAACATTAAAAACTTTCAAATAAAAAGTTCCTTATGGAGAATTACATTGTAAAGTGCCGACATGTTTTTCTTACCGACCTGACAGCGTTGCCGGATTGTTCTTGTTCTTTTTTGTGTAGAAACGAACAGTTTAGGCAACTCATTCTAATTATAAATAGTGTGATAATACGACGAAATATTATAATTATACAAATATTATAATCATACTGTTATCGGCAAAATACTGTGACTAAACAGTTTAGGTAAGTCCTCTAGTTTTTTTTTTTATTCTAATTATATAAAGTGATAATACGACGAAATATTATTTCTCAAATGAGGCAACCTTTACTATCTAGTTACCTTGATTTATACACACCTTAATTAGTACAATAACCTATTGTTCGATTTGGCAACGTTGATTAATTTCCATTTTTAAATACGCAGTTAAACGGTAGGCCTACTTCCTATTGTTTGATGCATTTGTTTACGTAATTATGTTTGTTACATTATTTTCACATTTTCTTGCTTCGTGGATACTTTTGGGGTTCATATTGTTTAGTTTATTTAATTCTTACATGTTTGGTGTATGTGAAGTGATTTATTTTGTTATAATTACATCAAATATTGCGGAAAAGTCGAAACTTAACCTATACAATTTCAAGTTTTATTTCTTTCATAACTCCTACAAATATTATTTGCCGGGCAAATTTTTGTTGTTTCTACCATCAGTTAGGTGTGTTCTTTCATGTTATACTATCAAATTCCCTTAGAAATCGATTGACAAGTTAAAGTAAATTTTTACCTAATTTTGCAAGTTGTAAGCAATAATATTTTGAAGCTATTTGGCTCGATTTTAGTAGGCTGAATGGTTTAGAATGTGAACTTGGTATAACAGTTTGGCTGATACCTCAAGACTTAAATTTAGAAGAATTATATATAATTGATTTTGATAAAAGTGCAGGAGAGGGTGACTCCGGGTTTTTGGAAAATATCTCCATATTATGAAAGATCACGTTAAACTGACTGTAAAAACAACATATTTTCTATAATTTTTATTTCCCGCGGATAGTTTTGTCGTTTTTACAATCAGTTTAACATGTTTTTTCATAATATGGAGAAATTTTCCAAAAATCCGGAATCACCCTCTCCTGCACTAAAACCTTGATTTTTATATTTTGTAATAAATAAACAAGTAATCATGTTGACCAAAAGTGTTTTATTGACTGATTTCTACATAACAATTTGTATGTCTTAGGGAAAGTGCACATTAAATGTACATTCATATTCAATTAAGTTGCACGTAAATGTACAAAAACGTACTAAGCAATCCCGACTCTAGTAGTGACAAGGTGCATATGTTCGCAAATTGCATATAATAAATGGTTGCTATTTATAAGCATGTATAGATCTGACATCTGATTTGTTCCTATTTTGATTTCATACAATTTTATGTGTGAATTGCATTGAAAATGGATGTCAAAAAGTAGACCTAGGCCTACATTTTAATATGTGACAAAAAATTGCTGTGGAGTCAAAGATGTGTATTTTCGTTATTAAAATAAAAAATTTCAATACATTCAGCAAAAGGAAATTGTTTTGGGACATTAATGTATCATTTTATTACTAACATTTAATTATTTTTTACTAACATTTCTAAAATATAAATTTTTATTTACTTAAACTTGTTACATTTGTTCCGCCCAACTGAACAAACTGTCAAGCCGGTTTAACTATCGACATGTATGTTATGTAAAATTAATATAACTATTTTTAGGTTAGTTAGGAATATTTATTAAATAATTCATTCACATTGCCAGTAGAAGTAAAATACAAAGATTGACTAAGTAGTGAGCTTAGACTACTTAAAGTCTGTATTTTATGAAAATGCCAATGGCACACTATGTTCCTTGTTTGGTTGCAACAAAATAGCTTGTAACAATATAGGCCTAAGGTAGTTATTGTTAACCCCCTGGTCGCAGAATAATGGTGCTTTGAAGAAAACGATTAATTTATAGCTTTAGTTTCACAAGTAGGCTTTCATTTCTGGCTTTAAAAGTCTCACAACTTTCTTGCCAAGTAAGGAAATTGTTAAGAAATAGGCACATATTTGAAATGTATAATATGATGCTAAGTTTATAATTAAAAGATCTTAATCCTAGATGACTCGTGTCAAAATTATTTTTTTTAACCCTAGAACTGCCAAACGTTGATAATCGACTATTAAAAGCCGGAGCCATTTTGCCAATCGTCGAAAATCGACGATTAAAAACATCTGTTCTATGTATGAATTAATCTTTCTCCAAATCCGTCATATGAGGTATGGATGGAAAGAGCAGATCCAAGCTTTCTTTTTACATTGGACATGATATAGGAAGTTAGCTGGTGCGTATCCATCGATAGAAATAAAATGACGCACATACAGCACAGCCAAGTCAGCCGTTTATGTACTAGTGAAAGTGATTGATGTTTGTGCGCGGAAATCTCTTCAGTTTATTTGAGTAAAATTATTTATTATTATTTAGTTGTTTATTTATTAACTTAGGGCCTATTTTATATTTTCTGGATTCTGTATAATACTCTTTATATTGATAGTAAACATGGACCACACATATATATATATATATGAGCTATTTTTTGTAATAATTTTTATTTACAGGAGTAATTTTTTGTACGTTTCTATGGTTTTTTTGTGTTCTTCTTTTTATTGTTCTACTTATTTCTACATAAAAAATTTAATAAAATGGTTATCTCAGAATATGTGTAACAATCTTGAGCTTCCATGTAGATATAGTGGTCATGTAAATCTTTATTTTTTCAAAACAAAATTTGAAACTTTTCATGCTATAAATTTTTTCCTGATATATTGATCTAATTGTTATGATATCTACCAAGTAGTACACATTATGAGGAAAAAATTATATATCATAATACATTTTTCGTCAAATACAAATATTTTTTACGATTTTTTAACTATAAGCTACAAAAGTGTAAAAACGTGCCCGGTACTACAAAAAAACGTATTGGCAGTTCTAGGGTTTTACACATAGGCCTACTTATGGTAAATACTTGAGTTTGCGATGGGTGCCCATAGTTTAATTGAACGCATAGCTCGCTTTACCGAGCCTAGGGTAATCAAACCTTAACCCGAGGTTAAACCAATCCACTCACACCACACTAATCATTCAACCCAAACACTTTCACTGTAGGCTACCGTAGGCCTTCTGGAACCAGCTTTTGATGATTTCGCACTAAATTAAGTAATACACTCCGAAACGGTAACACATTTTATACACAAGTAATAATGGGCTTCGCCATTAGGCCTAAGCGGCCATTTTGGACGGTTATCAACTCACTTCTTGGGGTTAAATTACCTCACCATGCCTGTTGTCGCATTTCGTGATCACCCCCTTGCGCCCGGAATTCAGCCTGCCATAATATCAAACACTTACCTTTATAAATAACTATTTATACGGTTTAAATAAGATTTTATTGGGACCAGTTGTGCAACGATCCTACTACCGCAGTTCCTGTTCTCACTCTGCTGATTTGAGAGGGGATGCCGCGCACCAGCAACGTATGATGTCACATTCATACGTCATACTCTTGCAAGTTGTACTATATTTTTTTAGTAAAATGAAAAAGAAAAATTCCTTATGGGTTTGGTGGATTAATTAAAAAGTTACACTATCACTTATGTATCATCAAATTGACTACGCGAGCTCAAGAAAACAAGGATGCATACTACTTGTATCAACGAAACTGTGCAACTGACATCTGTGGTTGGAGGAGGGAAGGTACTGAGATGGGTGTTAAGAACACGCACCTATTTTGTCAGATACTGCAATTTTGCAAATGGCGCATCGTCATTTTGATGACGCATAATTAATCTGGGGTTCAAATAAATATAAATAAACAATACAGTATGAGTAAAGTTGCATGTTTTAAACTAGACTTATATATTATTTATGATTTGAGACCAACATGGTCTGGACTTTTAAGTTAATGTCAATTAAAGTAGCCTACTTAAGCATTAGTTAAGTATAATTTATACTATTTCAACTCTGTATAAAGTTTATCCTGAGACACAATAATACATTATTTTGCCACTTTTAAATCCCATTTATATAAAGTTTGGTTGCTGTTAAAATGTCATAAACTTAATGTTAATTTTTTTTAGTGTCATATAGGCTAAGTACTTTCTAAATTTGTAGGTTAGAAATATATGAGCCCTTGGTGAGTCCATACCAGTCCCTTGGTATGGCTCCTTCAGACCGACTAATTCTTTGTGATTTTTTCAAAGTAGTTGGCAATCCTAAATAGTATCTTGCTTGTTTTAGGGATATAATATTCACATTAACGGAATGTACCACTGCACAGTCCGATATAAGCAACTTCACAATTTAAATGATCAGCTTAAAAAGTTATATGGATCTAGCAGCTTACCTTCCTTTCCACCAAAAAAACTTTTACCACTATCAAACAACCAACTGGAAGAAAGAAGAGCTTTACTGGAGAAGTATATACAGACAGGTAATCAAAATATAATTTTAATGCATAATATCAAACTTCTAGTTATTGAATGAAATTGTCAAATACAATGGAGAAATGCTGAAGGTTCTGCACCACCAGTCTCTCTGAAAGTGCATAACTAGAAATATTATAAATAACTGTCTTTATAATCCAAGAGTGAGTCAAACATAATCCGACTTTCGGACCTTGTCTCATCAAATAATTCCGAGCATCTGGAAGAAGATTACTCTGATTTCATTTCATTTCATTTTTTTATTAGTCCTGTAGATAGTACAAATATACTACATAAGACATGTCATATAGAATTGAATACCTTCTCTTGAATTACCTCTTCAACAAAACAGCACACCAATAAATCCCTTAAATACTTCAAAACAGAATACAATTATTATTAAATAATATAAATAATTAAAAACTAATTTACAAATAATTATCTTTAAAAACACGGAATAGTCATCGATTAAAATAGTACACATTATTATTATATCAATTAAAATAGCCGCTATAGACTATTATTGTGTCAATTAAAATAGTTACACATTATTGTTATGTCAATTAAAATAGTTACACATTATTATTATATCAATTAAAATAGTTACACATTATTATTTAAAATAAGCAAGTTGCCACCTCATACATACATTTCAACAAACACCGATTTTAAAAATCGCAACAACAAACCAACAGCAACCAAAAAAACTATAAATAAAAAAAAATGCATAAAACTACATGGCAAAAATAACTACAGACATTAATAAACTTAAGCAGAAGAAAACTGCTTCACCCGGAGGCAAAAATAGATCCTGCCACTGAGATCCCCACGTTCAAAAAAATCTGTGGTGCACAAACTCCTCCACTGAATAATTTTTTTTCATTTTTAATATTTTCTGGGAGCTTATTAATCAAACGTCCACCAGCTTGGGAAGGGAGTTTGTTAAAAAGGCTTACTCTGTGCTTTTTAGCACTGTAGTTACCTGCCTGTCTGGTGCCATAATTGTGTATGTCCTTGTTCTGGACTTGATCACACTTAAATTTGAAATATAGGATTACTTCAAGTATATAAATACTTGGAAGTGTAAGAATACCAAGCTCCCTGAAGACATTCTTACACGACTGGAATTTCCTTAGTCCTGCTACCAGCCTAATAGCTTTCTTCTGCAGGACAAATATTCTGAGAAGATTCTGAACAGACGAACTTCCCCAGAGAAGGATTCTATAGCACAGGTGGGGATATACTAACCCGTAATAAGCGGTCAAAAGAATAGAGGGTGTACAGTATGGCTTTAAGTTTCTGAATGCAAATATTCCTGAAGCAATTTTTGCACTGATACTATCAATATGATTCCTCCAAGAAAGCTTATTATCAATAAGGAGACCCAAGAATTTTACTGAGTTTACTTCCTCAAGTTCTTCCTCTCCTAGAAAGAAAGACACTTGGCGCCTGGTTCATGTCATGCTTTAGACTAAAATACATGTACTTAGTTTTTTCAGGATTTACTGCCAAATTATTTTCATCCAAATACTGATTTGTGGCGTTGACCTGTAAGAAAGCCTTTTGCTCCAAATCTGATGATAGATTTTTTATGATTGGAGGAACTGGTTTAATAATTTTGTTTTTAATTTGAAAATATAATATTCAATCTTCTAAAATAACTTTAAAAAATATTTAAGTGGCACTTAAAATGGCTGTTTTCGGAGGATGGCTATTACTACTTCCAGATTTTTTATTATTGACCCTTAATTTTGCAATGTTGTTAAAGGTATGATAAAATATCAATCACTTTATTCTGTAGTCATATAAATTATCATTTGTACTTGTTATTATTAATTTACAAAACAAATTAAGATTAACTTACTGTTATGTCACTCTGATGGCGGAAGAGGAGATCAGGTGGGAAGGCAAAAAATACTATCTCAGTTTTATGAGAGGTGGGCATTGTTTAAAAATTTGAGCGTCCTTAAAAAGCAGGCAGTCTTAAAACAGATCTCTTAGGTGCAAGAAGTATTTTTAGTGTGAAAAGTAAAACTATAGTAGGCCTATATCAAAACAAGAAATTCTATAACTAGATAAAAAAGAAGAATTGTAATGAGAAATAAACTTTGAAATAAAATAAGAAGACAAATACTATACAATTCCGGTAAAGTAAGATTGAAAGCCAGCAAAGCAAGGTAAATAGCAAACCATAGTTTAATTTCACTCGATGAGCAAACCATATGAATTTGAACTTTTAATAAAATTTTGTGTTACCGTTTTCTTGAACTTTGAAACGAACATTTCAAATTCTAAATTAGTTAAATATATTGTATATTGGACCTTAGAATAAATTTAGTAAACAAGATTTTATTGTTAAAATATAAGATTTAAATATAGGCCTAAATGTAAGTGCATATCAACGAACACAGAAAAATAATAGAAGGGTCACTTGAACCGAAAGCTGTCGCCACCCGTATAGCGCTGCCTACCACAAGATGGCGTCTGCTGCGGATGAGTCACTGTAGTAGGGCGCACCTAGACCAATAAGCAATGACCTTTGCAAAACCATAACATTTTTAGGTCAATGAGACTGTCAGCTTAAATAGGCTAAGTTATGTTTCAAAAAACTATATTTATCTTTCAAGTACATATTTAATTTCAGTTTATTATTTATAATATCATCTAGTATACATTTATTATAATTTCTCTTTGAATTCCATGTCAAACTGTGACTTTATACATGTTGGTTTTTTTCTTTCTGAATAGTAAGTAATTTTATTAATTACTTATTACACCAGCCTGTGCGTGGAGCCTTAGGTGCAAAGAATGTAATTACAAACAAAACGAAAAAACAGAAAAACAATATATTTTTATCGCAGGATGTTCTACATATCTATGCTTGGAACATAATCTATGTAATATGCAAGGAATGGTATTTAATAATCTAAAAGAAATAAAACATAAATGATGAAGAATTAACTTTTTGTATGTAAATAATCTATTTTTCGGTGTTTTACAATTTATATTTTTTGAGTTTGAAAGCAATGTATTTCTAAAAGTAAAATTGTTTTTATGTAGAATAAAATTTTTAGGTTTAATACATAATAAGCTTAAGTATGTTTTTTAATACAATAAATAAGTATTTTGATTTTTCAATGTACCGCTATTTAATTTTTTTTAAATAGGCTTAAGTGAAATAATAATGAAATAACTTGTTATTATGCTTATGAAACTTATTAGTACGTAAACAAGTGTTTATATTAATTTTTTCCTAACACAATATAAAAAATATATGGATATATGTGGGTTACAGACCATGATCACTACTAATGTAGGTAACTAAAAATCACGTCACCACTCTAGGGTTAAATAAATACAGTTACAACCTTACTCTGACTTTACATTTCCAAACTAAAAGAAACTAATAGTGGGAGATTTTAAGGCTGAAAGTTTGTGTATAAAGCTAATATATTTTTCAATATTGTACCAGTCTTCCCTTTTGATGTTATTGGGAATCACTAGTCAGCTTGTATTTGCACCGAGTTAGTAAATTTTTGGAAGACGTGACTGGAACTGTCGGTGCAAATGGACGATAGCCGCATACCCAGACCAAATTTATTAATCACCAACCCTAATTTAACCGATTGCCTTCAGCCGTACCCTGCAAATCCGACTCTCCCAGCTTTTAACAAGCGCTTAATTAATTAATATAAATCTAAACTAATACACTTTAACTTTCACTAAATCACTAGTCACCATTTGTACACGGTAGGCTTCGAACCGAACCGAACTTATTACCGCTTAATATTTATTACGAGTCCGCGATTGGTTATATTCTCACGTTCCGCGATTACCGATTATAATAAAATGTTAATTACGTTTGCTTATGGCATAATAAGGAAAGATTACAGT
>JAGFPH010000838.1:162379-175816 GCA_018207615.1 Philaenus spumarius
TTCTTAAATACTAAATCCGTATATGTATATATATATATATATAAAACTAACTTATAAACTAAGACGGACCAGAGTGGTAGATAGATAATAAAGAGAGAGTAGATAGTATAACAAAATGTTGTATGTTCTGATGTGGGTGGATAGATGATTTGGGATAAAAAAATTTGATGTAAATATTGTTGATGACTCTAAGTTAAGGAAGGTTTTGAAAGGATGCAAATATAAAGATTCTCTAGTAGCTGGCCTACTACTTTTTCCAAAAGTCGTCATCATTTCCAAATATCTCCGATGTAAAGCTCATAACAACTATTTGAGAATAAAAAAAAAATGATGCAATGAAGTTAATATTATATCCAATGAACAAAATTAAAAATAATAGTCTAAGAAAAGGAGCTGGTTACACACGGCGATACATATAAAAACGACTGGACGTTTGGTGAGACCTTATAAATGTAATGGGAAAACAAATTTTTTTTTTTGATGGATCTGAAAAAAGGCTCTAATCATCGAATAGTTGTTACGTCATGTTTGGTAGAGGTAAGCCCTCGTAAGAGATTACCCAAGCCATACCTAATCGACCGAACGAAACCGTCGATAGATTAGAGGTGTGTGCTATTGTTATAAGTTAGAAGAATGAAGTAGGAAGTAAGAAATAGCTTATAATCTAATATCACCGATCGGAGCCAGGTGTTCGGCAAAGGCAGGTCGGCACGATCGGATTGATAATTAGACTGGGTGGGGGTTGCCATGTAGTACAAGGAAACAAATTGCTGGGTTAATTAACTGACTGGTTGTAACCTGTGGGGTTGAAATATCGTTTAAGATGCGATACGTGCGCTGTCCTGACCAATTTTGAAGTCCGGGGGTCAATCAGCCTGACGGTGACGGGTGTAGTGAAGCCCTCGACAATGAGCGGTCTCGACCACAATGGGAGAAGCTTCGCATTGATGCGTTTTGAGGCATTGCTTAGATGATGCTCTCGGCACATCACGAAGTCTCCGGGCTTGTAGGGGTTGGGTTTCCGGTTCTTGTTGTAGGTAGCCTGACGAGCCCGGTGAGCTTTGGTCAGGTTCTCTAACGCTTGCGACCATACTTGGTCATTAGCCAACTGGGGTGGAGGGGGGACCAACAGGTCCATGTTCCACGCTAGATCAATGGGGAGTGAAAGGTTGTGGCGCAGAAAAATAGCAGCTGGCGAAGAACCGGTGCTAAGGTGGGGGGCAGTATTGAAAGCTAGCTGGAACCAATGGATATTTTGGTCCCAGCTAGTCTGGTGCTGCGCGTGGAAGATGCGGAGAGCTACCTTCAGGTTTTTGTTAACCCTCTCCGCATGGGATGGGTTGGGGTAGTAGGGACTCGTGAAAATATGAGTCACACCGTATTCAAGGCACATTTGTGCCATAACGGCGGACTTGAAAGAGGGGACGTTATCGGAGACGAGGAACCGTGGGAACCCGAAATAAGCGAAAACGCTGTTGGTCAATACCTTGACCGTCGTCTGCGTTTTCGTGTTCCTCGTGGGGAAAAGCATCGTGAATTTAGAGAATGCATCTACAACCGTTAGGATGTAGGCATTCCGGTTGGTGGATCTGGGTAGGGGACCGACGTAGTCAATATACAGCTTCTGGAAAGGTGCCGTTGGTACCTCAGAAGCTTGTAGACCGACTCTAGTGTTCTGGGCCTGCTTAGACCGCTGACACTTGGGACAAGATTTGACTTTCTGGGTGATTTGGCTTTTCAAGTCATCTGCCCAGAAATATTGGGAAATACGGGCAAAGGTTTTACCAATGCCCAGATGGGCCGAAATGGGAAGCTCGTGGTAATATTTAAATAGCATATCAAGGAGCTTCGGCGGTAAAACCACCCTTGGTGACCTTTGCCCTGGGGCAAGGTGCATCAAGGTCCGATCCATGATGGAGTACTGGGGGGGTAGTGGTTTGGAGTTGATAATTTTAAGTAGAAAGGGGTCGTCTCTTTGGTGCAGATGAATATCCCGGAAAACTTCGGGGATATTGGACAATATCGACACCAAGGATGTTGGGGAGGGATGTGGCGCGCTATCGGTAAAGGGCACCGCTGTGGGAGCCGTTGGCTCGAATAAGCGGGACAGGGAGTCAGCTACAATATTGTCTGATCCCTTTATATGTTGCACGCTGAATTTAAAATAGTTAATAAACTCGATCCAACGTGCAAGTTTACCGACTTGGCGTGGGTGGTTCAGAAGCCAAGATAGTGCTGAGTTATCAGTATATAACTGGAACTCCCGATGCTCAAGGTACTGCTGGAACTTGGTGAGTGCGAAAACTACACCCAGGCACTCAAGTTCCATAGTGCTGTAATTGACTTCATGTTTATTCAATGGCCTGGAGGCAAAGGCCACTGGCATGAGGTCTCCATTGTAGTCTTGTGAAAGAGCTACCCCTAAGGCTGTGCCCGAGGCATCGGAGTGCACTACGAATGGCTTTGAAAAATCTGGGAGGCGGAGTACGAGGTTGCTCGTTAGAGCTGCCTTTAGGGTGTTAAAGGCGAGCTCTTGCTGGGGTCCCCACTCAAAGCTTACGCCTTTGCGCTTAAGCCTATTGAGTGGTTGAGAAATAGTGGCGAAGTTTTTAATAAACTTTGAGTAGAAAGCTGCCAACCCCAAAAATCGAGCAACCTGTTTTAAATTTCTTGGGGTAGGATACTCAGCAATAGGCTGGACTCGATCTGGGTGGAGGGTAACGGATTGGTTTTTGAAAACGTGGCCTAAGAACTGAATATTGTTAGCGGCCACGGTCATCTTTTCGGGATTGATGGTCAGTCCGGCGGACTGCAAACGGTTGAGTACCGTTTCCACCTTGGCGAGGTGGTCGTCAAAGGTGCCATCGGAATACACACACAAGTCGTCGAAAAAGGTGTAGACGTACTTGTACTTTATGTCCCCAAAAATCTGCTCAATGAGCCGGGTAAGAACCAGGCCTCCACTGGCCAACCCGAAGGGAACAAAGTTATAGTGGTACTGACCAAATGGCACCACGAAAGCTGTATATTTGCGCGACTCCTCATCGAGAGGTATTTGGAGGTAGGCCTGGTTAAGGTCTAGTAGTGTAAACCACTTTGCCTTACCCAGGTACTGGAAAGCCGACTCCAGTGTTGGTATGGGGGTAGCTTCTAAATCGGCTATCTCATTGATAGCCTTATAGTTTACGACCATTCTGGTCTTGCCACCCTTTTTGGGAACTAAAAATGCTGGACAGGCGTAGGGGGAGGTGGATGGACTGATGACGCCGCGAGCTAACAAGTCGTCGATATGTTCTCTTAACGCTTGTAGCTTAGGAGGGGCGAACTGATAAGGTCTGGCTCTTATTATTTTGGTGGAATTTATTTTAATGTTATACGAGATTAGGTTAGTTTTTCCTAATCTGCTGGTTACAGTTTGCGGGAATTTTGAAATAAGGTTTCCAACTTTACCCAACTCTTGGGGTGAAAGATTGGCGCCAGACTTAAAAGGTTGTTGGGTTTTAGTAACCAGCTGGTCGGGGGTAATGGTGCATATAAGGGGTGACGCGTAAGGAAACCTGACTTCGTGACCCTGAAAGTCAATTGAAGCTTTGGTTTTACGCAAAAAATTGCAACCGAGAATTAGTTTATAGGGTAAATTTGGAGTTACTAATAAAGGAATATTCCATGATAATTTCCCTAGCTTAATATGTAGAAGTATCTGGGTGTCGAAAACCAACCTCTGACTGTTGGCCGTGTTCGCTGATAATCGAACCGGTTCGATACTTTTAATAGCGCTTGATTTTTGTTCGATTAATGCATCGAAAAATGATTTATTTATCAGGCTATATGTGGAACCGGTGTCGACCAGGGAACAAACGCTATTATTATTAATTGTGGCGACAACAGTTACAATATCATAGGTGGCTGCCGACACCCTAATTGGTCCCTGGGGGACCGTAGCTAGGTTGGGGGTATTTGGGTTGAGACTTCTTTCTGAGGCCTCACTTAGTAACCCGTTGGGTGACATACGGCAAGCTTGACTCCTCGGATTTGGTCTAGACGGCGCTGGTCGGTTGTAATTATATTGTTTTTTATTGGATCTTTGGTGATTAGATGACACTTTATTTGGTTTACTAGTGGTTCGATAAACTGGTGGTGGTGAACATTTTAGGGACATTAAAGGTGGAGGTGTGCTCGTTTGTTGTTGAAGTTTTGTTGCCGTACATGTGATTTTATTCTTATTGAAAAGGTTTGTTTTATTAGCCTTATTTGATGCTATTTGAGGGTTAACTATTAAATTTGTACCTTGTTGTGAATAAATGTGTTCCAATAAAGGGATCTTGTTTATGAGTTCATTGGTGGACCCTAATGTCCCAATTGCTCTTAATATGGAAGTGTATTTTGTTTGCATGCCAGAAAGGATGATGGATAGACGTTGCTTTGGAGTAAATGTTGGAAAAAACAAATTGGAATAATTTTCTATTTCATTTGTATAATCCCAAAGCGGTTCGTTCTTAGCTTGTGGTCGGTATACCAAAGAGTGGATGGCAGTATGTTGCTGCAGTGGTGAATAGATAGTATTAATGTAAAACATAGAAAATTGTTTAATTGTTAATTGATTGTGGAGTGCTTGGTATATTAATTCTGTAGTTAAACTTTTGGAATTTGGTATTAATTGTAGTAAAATAAGTTTATCGCAATATTGGTGGAGTGTTGCAATGTGGTTGAGCTTTATTAGTATATCTAAATTCTGATTTGATGGTTGGTCGTTGAAAAGCCCTATTTCTTCAATCATTTTAGCAGCTGTGAGTGGTAATGCTGTCAATTGTTGGGGTTCGTGTAAAAAAGTAAATTCTTTGGACCTATTATTTTTCGGTGAAGTTTGTACACTTGTTATTGGTGGTTGGTACAAGTTATCTAGGTGCGAATCTAACTGCTCACGAATACGCCTTCTATTTACGTCTAAAGAAATATCAGGTGTGAGACCCCAAAAAGTTAACAACCGGTTGGCTTGGAATACATTCAACTTGGCGATCCATTTCCTGTGCGGTGGTATAATATTAATGGGAAAGGGGAACGGTTTTGGTACTTCGAGTTCCCAATCAATGTCAGTAATCATAGTTGGTTTGGTTGGTATATGAGTCTGGTGTTTCATTATCAATATTTGATTAATTTTTAAATTCGGTAACTATTATTTTTTTGCTATAGGCTATATGGTTGTCAAGGTGTGGCTATAGTTTTGAGAAATAATCAATCCGGAGCAAAATTATTATAAAATCTGTTGTCGGTTTACTATTGTTGATTTAGGAAGAATACTATTTTTTGAAATAAATTTGTTTTGAATTATTGTTTTATATAAAGTATTGTCTAAAATTATTTAAAAGTTTGGCGTTATTTAAAATATATAAAGATTTATTAAATATTGTAGGCTATAATATTCATTTGATGAGGTAGCTGCAATTCTGAGAGACGTAAATACCTAAAAACTATTAACTGAAAAAAAAATTTTCTGAAAACAACAAAATACAAAAATAGACAATTATTTATTTGTAATCACCAGCTCAATCTGAAAATGGAAAGGCCGGGTAGACTTGTAGGAATTGAATTAAATATGAAGGTAATAATTTGCAAAAGTAAAGAATATATAGCAGTATAATACCTGTAAACAATAGATTATAAACACACAAAACAATTTACCTGCGTTCGGTTACTTATATCGTAGCTCCAGATGTCCGGGACGTTTCAATACCTTGGCTAAATAATATGCTGTAAACAACCTATTTATGGGTAATAAGCTTAATAATAACTGTTGTAGCTTATTTATTGGTTAAATTGAACAATATTTAATGTGCATTTACTTTGGGTCAATTGTTAAGGTGTAACAAAATTATTATTTTATTTGGAATTTTTTTTGTTTTAAAATTATTGAATATTATTTGAAACTATTTTTGTAATATTATTAATATTGAGGCTGTAGAATTATAATAAAGTGATCATTGATTGAATTTATTGTACAAAAATATCTTATCTATAAGTAGAGAATTAGGTTAAGTATGGTTTAACTATTTCAAAATTGTTTAAGATTAATTAAATTAGTCAATGTTTTTTGAAAGTACTGTAATTTGCTGTAATGTTGTAATACAGTTTTGATTTAAATGTCAGTGTTACAATTCAGTTGAATTAGAAATAAGATTTAGATTTCTAAAAAGGGAAAATAGTTAGGCTATATGTGTTTAAGTATCTGAGTATAGGCCTAATGTGTCTATCACTGCGTTGTAATGAACAAGCTGTTATGTTTGTAGGTTATAGGCCAAAGTGTAGTACAAGATATTGTATCACTGTTAACTACCAGGTGTAGGCCATATGTCGTCTGAAATGGCTAAAAAGTGTATATATTTTGAATAATTTATGTAAAATTACGTCACCTGTAATACTATCAAACAGTATTGACAAAATTATTGAAGTATTTCCAACACTATGCTATATTGAATACCATTTCAACATGCACAATTGGCAGAACTATCCTATCAATGCAACATGAGTAGTTATCAGACAATATATTACAAGGACTGTAGTATATTAGACTAGGCCTAAAAATTATTAACACCTATTTTACCTATGAAACACTGAAATATGCAAAGTAACTGGACAATATCACTAAGAAAGAGTACTATCAGCTGTCAGTTGTATGACACAAACATGGTAGGCTATAAATCTGTATCATTAATGTGTGTTTTATCCTAAAGTATTGTAACAGTAACAATATTTTCAATGAAAAAAGGATTACTATTTGAAAAATAGCAAGTAAATTATTATCCAGCACAATCACTGACAAAGAAAAACAAAATTGGGTTGTTGTTGACAGATATAATATTTTAAGACTGTCAGAGCTGAGTTATTTGTTATACTATGAAACAATTATTTTGGTAGAAAAGTTTATAAAAGGCCAGGTTACACATTCACTATATGAACTTGGTGATTTGACAGACTAAATGTTGTAAATAACACTATATATGTGGGAAAATTATGTCTGATGTGGTGCAACTATTGTATACAGACTGGTGCAGGCTAGGCCTAAATGTATTATGTTTATAAATTTTGCAATGAAATTATATAGATTGGTATGTTTATAGTTTATTGGTTAGGGTGTTGTTATGTAACAAAACACAAAGTACGTTTTACCAAAGGTAATCTTAAATTGGTTAGGCCTATTAAACAATATTCAGTGTCACTGGATGTTTATGTGTACATCAAACTTTCTTTGAGAGGTTAGGTCACTTAAAGTTCTTTTTGGTAGACTCTCCGTTCAGTAATTTGACTTCCAAATATGAATAAAATAAGGCACTGCTTATTATAATATAATAATAATAATTCATGTACTCACTAATAAAGCAGGAATCATAAACAAAAGAAACACTATACCAACCTTATGACTCACACTAAATGGGACTAGGCCTAGAAATTAATATAAGGCAAAATTTAACGGCAAACGTGTATAATTAATATTATGATATTCGTTGATAAAATTTATTATTGAAAAGATTAGTTCGGTTAATTATACAGTAAAAGATTAATTACAAAAATTTAGTATGGTGACTAGTTTGCAAAAAATAAGAAACGTGGTTTTTACCGGCGGAAGTGACGTATATGGTAATAGACAGGTATGCTATGGTTAATCTACAAAGTCGGACATGAATAAAGTTGCTTATTAGGCTTAATATCGATGGAAATTTATAAATAAAAATTAATTATTCCGGGACGTAACCTCGCTTCTGCTACCACTTACTGTACCAGTTTTCCCTTTTGATGTTATTGGGAATCACTAGTCAGCGTGTATTTGCACCGAGTTAGTAAATTTTTGGAAGACGTGACTGGAACTGTCGGTGCAAATGGACGATAGCCGCATACCCAGACCAAATTTATTAATCACCAACCCTAATTTAACCGATTGCCTTCAGCCGTACCCTGCAAATCCGACTCTCCCAGCTTTTAACAAGCGCTTAATTAATTAATATAAATCTAAACTAATACACTTTAACTTTCACTAAATCACTAGTCACCATTTGTACACGGTAGGCTTCGAACCGAACCGAACTTATTACCGCTTAATATTTATTACGAGTCCGCGATTGGTTATATTCTCACGTTCCGCGATTACCGATTATAATAAAATGTTAATTACGTTTGCTTATGGCATAATAAGGAAAGATTACAGTGAGCGTAGAACTTCGTCACCGACGGACGTTTCACCTGCAGCTTACGTCTAGTTGATAGGTCGGCACTTGGAACTACACTGGTTTGGAATTCAATGTCAAGCTGCAAGGTCGGTTCTGACGCGCATGCGCGCAACTAGTCCAGCTGTCTGGTAGATTAGGGTAACCGAGTTCGGTAACTCGTTACAATATCTAAAATAAGTTCTGCAATATAGTAATAAACAATTATTTAAAAATTAAATACATACATGTCGGTAACTAATCTAATAAGTTATATTTAGCTGCATATACAAATATACTCAAAGTATGCCTTTCAAAACCGTAATTGTAAACTCTAAACTTTAATGCTAAGCTGACCAACAAGAGCCGAGATCAAGCTCCAAGCTTCAGGCTAGCGCATTTAGCGGTAGTCACCGAGCCGCATAAAGCTATCTCAATCAACCTGCCGTATCAACCAAACGACAAAAGCCAAATTTAAAAAAAAAATTTCATACGATTTGACTATTAAGACAACTTTTATTTGCTTTGGTAATTCACCTGCCCTAAAAATACGCAATTTCCCCACTGTCTAACTTTTTCATGTCACGATTTAAAAATCACTGTAAATTGTCAACTTAATTTAGGTATTACGAATGCATTGAGGTTAAAATTAATACTTTCAATTACACCATTAGCATCCACAACTAATGTAAAACGAAGTATGATTGAAAAGTGCTCACTAAAAATGTAACCGTGTTTTTACCGTCAATAAGCGGGTTTGTCTATCGCAAGATGGCGGAGGTGGCGACAACTACGGTAAGTGCTTGTTAGTGCATTTGTCCCTTCTATTATTTTTGTGTGTTGTGACGTTATTCTAGTAGCGCGCCACTAATTGAATCAAATAAATCTATGCTTAATACACTGAACGCCCACGGCATCTAGCGGGTAGAGAACGTAACTCTAAACAGCTGATATCACATCACCGCATAACTCAGCCCAGGCGCATGCGCAGATATCTGTAACTTATGTAATCGTTCGTTCGTCCTTCTCTTTAGAAATTAACCTTGAACTTGATAAGACCTTCAACTTCCGACATGAACTAAACTTCGAAAACCTCATAGCAAAGTAAACGTTTGTAAAATGCGAAGTGAAATGTAAACTAGTTCTTTAATCAAAAATAGTCGTTCACAAAGTGCGATAAATCAAAAACAGTAATGTCGCGAAAGTGAGTTACTTAGTAAAGTGGACGGTCAAATGTTCGTAACATCACAAAACATGTGAATACGTTTAAACGTTTTGACTACTGTTACCAGGTAAATATTTAAACAAATTGTTAATTCTATTTCCATCTGAGTTGCTATAATAATTTATACTGTTGTAAATTTTAACTATAACTATATATCTGGAGTTACAGAGTAATTTTGTTAACCTATAAGTAAATTACTAATTAATTTACCTTGTTTGTGAGGTGATACTGCCGAACAATCCTTAATGTTTATGAAAAGTAGTCTATTACTACTTCATATGACGCGTTTCGACTATCATTCAGTCATTTTCAAATATACATAAACACACAATAAAACACTTAAACAATACAAAACGAGTTCACATTTAAAATATACGGGCGACGCGCGTTGCCGGTAACCGTTCATGAAGCACTAGGTTAAAGCACTCTATCGTCAATAGTTAAAAGTCACCAGATCAGGTGCAAAAACATAATCCCGACCATTTACTGAACAATAAATTAAAATTTCAATCCCATACCATTTTTGATTTGATTGCCAAAATAGAAACCATTCCTGTGACTCACGATGTATAGATTGTGTACATACCCCCACTCAATAACGGAGACCCTGATCTGGTGACTTTTAACTATAAAGTATACTACAGTAGAGCGTCGAAAATCCGAACTAATTGGGACCGAGGGGGGTTCGGATTATCAAATTGTTCGAATTTTTGAAAACAACCAAGAAAATGCCATTTAGGATAAAATATATGCTCTTAAATCGATTAAAGTGGTTAAACAGTACAAGCAGTAATGTAATTACCTACATTACAGTTACTACTTACATATTATGATTTAGAAGAACCTGCACGTACACAGTAGGGCCAAAATGATTACACTTGTAACTCTCAATTACAGTACAGTACATAATTAAAAGTTCACTTGTACATTATAGTTAACACAAACGAAAAATAAAAAAATACTGTATACTACACTACTGTATGTACGGCACACTGTTATAATGATTACACAACGAGAAATGGATGAACTTTCTGTTTGTTTACTGCTATCGCTAAAGCAGCTTATTTAATTAGCGTGACGGTGAAAATACTGACAGCCAGTCTGCTGTGAGGGCGTGTGAGAGCAGGTAATAAGAAGTGTTTAAAAAGAGATAATAATGTCAGACTGCGATGAAGATTTTGTGAAATTTTCAACAACGCAATAATTGGAATTTGCGAAAACGAAAACGAAATTTTTGCATTGGCTGCCTCAGAACGCGTTCGGATTTTTGACGTTTCGGATTATCGACGTTCGGATTATCGACGCTCTACTGTAAATCAAAACTAACGATAAGGAATTAAAAATATAAAATTTATTTACTATAGCCAAATAAAAACCGTGCAAAACAAATTTACAAAAATCATAAAAACTACCCTCCTGTGCCTACCTTTTAAATAGTTTGTAAAAAACTGACTAAGTTTAGTATAAGGAAGTCGACAGTAGAACTGTGTTCATACATACACAAGTTTGAAATATATATAGGTAAAATTTAGGCCAGGAATTGATAAGCACCCAATATAAAAATTTTAATTCGCGGTTGAAATTATGGTGTAGAACATTAATCATGCGAGCTTTGCCATTATTTTTAATGAATAGTTATGATTTGTACAAAATGTACATTGTACATGTAATATGAAAGCCTACTATTGAAAGTAAGTACTCTTTACATTCATACATCATACGCTGATAATTTAAGCAAATAATGTTTTCTCATTCCTTTCTTCTTCTTTTAAACATAATTATTTTCTATGTCGTTTTTAAATTTTCAAATCTAATTGCAATTGCATTAAAACATAGTTTAAAATGTAGTACGTTCTACAAACAATTACATAAACAATACATTGACTGGTGATTGTTGCCTTGTTGTAGGTAGCTCAGCATATAAACTACATGCAGCAGTTAAGTTGAACTTTTCCCTGCTACAGATTCCACAAGCTGCCGTTGTTGTTTTTATTGCTTTGGTCTAATCCAGGCTTAAAATCTTCAGAAGCACCAACTTTCATAACAATCGTAAATTGAATGCCTTAATATCAGTTAGTTTTATCTGTTAAATTTTAATTACAACTTAAAAAACTAAATGGTAACGTTACAAAAATTAATACTGTATTAGTGGCATTTGTTTTGCCACTCTATTCATCTTTAGACAACATAGGCCTGTGTCACCAATAATGTGAGAACTTAAGCATATTTTATAAAATTGTAATGTTATTGTTTTACAATAATTTATTTTTCAGTTGGACAATCTCCTCTTTTGATGAACACTGAAGTATTCCAGGGATTTCTGTTGTCTGCACAGTGCGAGTCAAGTTGTGAAAAATGCCAGGAAGTTCCGATCGACGTGTTTTTAATGAATGGGTACAGAATAACTATAAATGCTTATACCAATGAAAGAACTGATCATATTTTAGAGGTATTTATGATAATTAAAGTGTCAGTTTGTATATAAGTAAGGAAAGAAATGTGTTTTATTAGGTTCTGTGTTTTATTAACAGACTAGTACATCGCCATGAAAAATCACAGGCGGATTAATTAGATACACATTAGAAATACATAATTTACTATACAAAATACTATTTGAACAACACACTTTATCTAGGCCTACCTAACTATGCAGATGGGGATTTTTAACTTAGTAAATGTGTACAATTATAAGGACTATAAAACTGTTGGATTTTTTTTTAAGATTTTGTGTTTATGTATATTAATATATATTTTTAAAGAAAGATAAAAATATTATCTTTAATGGACCAAGAAAGTTTGTTCACCTTTATGCCTGGGATGTCCTTCTACCACCCTTCGTGCCCAATCGGCAATAGCCTTCATCTTTGCTGACTTTGATATGCCATAGAGCCATTCAGGTCCTGTGAATTCAGTAGCTGATGCCTTGTTTGTTCACTCATTTCCACCTCTTCCAATGTAACCTGGGACCCAACAAAGTGTGACATTGTGGAGACCTGCCAGTCGAATTGTGGACTTGACACATTCCCAGACTAGCTTTGTCCTGAACTCGTACGAGTTCAAAGCTGTCTGAGTATATACACATTTCTTTATTCGTGTGTTTAAGATCACTATAACTCCTTTAGTAAACAAATATTGCAACTGTTTAGAGCTTTTAGCCTAAGAGAAGTATCAACAAATTTGTTTGAAAGTTTTTCTTTACGACACCAACTATTACCTCAACGGATTGAAAAATAGGGTTTGTAGAACAAAAGCATTACACAACTCTCTTAGTAAGGGCAGTATCAAATCCATTCAAAAATTTTGTAAATCTTCTTAATATTATCCGAAACTTTAGTATGAAACAATATTTGATACAGGCAACTTTTATGTGACCAAAATAAGAACGCAGAAAAAAATTTCACAAAATCCTTATTTCTTAGTACTTGCAACCAGAGTCACAGGGCCCCTACAACATGATTCATCTCGTACAATCCTGGAGCTGCCACCAGCAGAGACTTGTCCTTAAAATTGATTAGTTACAGGCTGACTGTTTATGGTTTTTTTTGTAGCCGTTTCTTGAGCTTAGAGCAAAGTGGGTTCGCCTCTTTGGAATCTAGTAGTATGTGCTGCAACATCTGTGGGATTTCCTTGAACACTTCTTATACGTTTGAATCTCAGACAGTTTACCTTTCTCGAGCGGTAAAGGTTTGTAGTTTTCTGTGAAGGCCATCATACAGATTTAGATCGTTCAGTTGTGGGAGCAGTTTATAGAGTTTTCTCCCCTTTGAAACACAACTTCCTTAGTAGACACAATATCTATTTCATTTAAAATTGTAGAAACATTTTTGTTATAAATTTAGAAAATGGGAAATTATAAATCTTTTCTAGTGTTAAAATAATTAGTTTCTAATGATCGATTGATCATATTTTTATTAGACTTATGCTATAATTTTTTTATTTTGCATATAGTGGAAATAATACCCTATGTTTAAAGAATATAAATCAACTAACGTTATCAAGTGTAAAAACTAACACTTA
>JAGFPH010000838.1:178080-192930 GCA_018207615.1 Philaenus spumarius
TTTACGCAACGATTGTATTATGAAGGCCTTTAAGCTACGAGTGAGATGTAAGTTGGAACACGAGCGAAGCGAGTGTTCTAAATATCTCACGAGTGGCTTAAAGGCTGAATACAATCGTTGCGTACACTACTTTATCTACGACCAAAAATATACAGGCTATTTGATGTTTGATGTTGATTGTAGATTTAATCATTGAATAAATAGACCAAAGCGAACTAGGTTTCTTATCTTGGGCCAATTCCTCAAAATACCCAATGAAAACATTCTCGGAAAACGAACTAACACCATTTCTAGTTTTCCACTCCATAAACTGGTTATAAACCTTTTCATAACGAAATTTAGATTTTTCTGGCAACAAATTGTTCAGAGCCGAATTTGCTTTTGTATTAATTTCCTCTGGAGTTAAACAAAATTCATCACTATCACTCATGTTTGCGGAATGCGTCAACTCACGTTTAAGGTTAGTTACAATAACACACTAACATCCGGAACGTATGGGTACAATCAGCTGATGTACGAATAGCGTTATTTTTATTACAACTCTACTTCCGTCAAATGACGAGCTCTCATTGGTCTAGAGCCTATTATGTAAAGTGACTCCTGTTAGGTAATGATATCATTACCTAATCGGGTTGGCTTTTGGTTTGTAATGTACCTCTTTCTGATGTTACTTGTAATAGCGTTATTGGTGTTTATTGCAATGGTCGTAGATAAAAATGTTAAAACGTGCTTTCCTATCCATGAATAACATAAATAGACTCGAACTAAAAAATAACCCACAGATAAAATTAATTCTTCCTCAGCGAATCTGATATTGTAATGAGACTTGATAGCTTGCAATCTTTTTACTTTTCACAAAATAAACACACCCAAAAAGCATGGGGCATACTCTTGCGAAGTTCCGAAAAACACACATAAGACACAATCTGGTCAGAAGTGGTGATGTTCTAGAAGAAAAGGATGTTCGGCACATCTATTCACGGATTGCTTGGGTGATATTTTGTTTTAGACAGTGGGTGTACATAGCCATGAACCGTGTTCCAACCTAAGTAGGAATACATTTCTACACATTACTGAAACCACCTGTAAAATTGATCAGAGCAGAGATTGTGTCTACTCCCGATCCCGTGATTGACAATATCACCCAAGACCATGTCACATGCATAAAAAAAAACTTGAGCAACGCTAAAAGAAGAAACCTTCCTCTTCTTCTGGAATGTGCTGCAGATTCCTAACCTGACCTATTCTCTTATTTATTTAATTATTTTAAAGGTCTTATTGCTTTAATGACCTAATGATCTTTAATGATGGGTAGAACTATCACATGTTGAAATTTTGTTTTGATTTTGTACCGTCGGACCAGTTTTCCTCAGCCCTTGCGCTAACCGTCGGACTAGTTTAACCCCAACATATTGACCGTCGGATCAGTTTATCCATTCCCGATTTTCCTTCAACAGTCAATGGTTCAAAATTAAAATTCCAATGTTAAACGCCGTTTTCCACTATCAACAACCAAATTTGTTTTAACCCGGGGGTGTTTCCTATTTTGTCCCCCCCCCCAAACAAACTTTTTGATTAGCCGTTGGCCGGTTGTGCCCCCCAAAACAATAGTCTACGCGACGCCTATGTTAATAATCAAATAATTCGACCATGCAGCTGGACCGCTGACATGAGTTGAGCAAATTTCCAAAATTAAGTTTATATGTCTATGTTTTAGGGTTTCAACCAACAATTTGGGAAATAGGACTACTCACGAAGGCACTGAAGAACAGCTGTCTGTGTGTACGCAATATATTAGTAGAATTTGTTTCCTTCTAGTGGCCTCGCTAGTTTGCACCACTTGGCTACGAATCAAGTACTTTTATGGTATTTTACGATTTTGGGGGAACCAAGCGAGCTATAAAGTCGTGTAAAAAAACAAAATGTGCAGAATAACATCCTACATTTATATTTTTAGAAAAAACTCTAAAATATTTTCATTCTCCTAGTAAAAATCTAAAAAAATAGGTATTTCCGGTCAAAAAACGTACTTCCGGTTGTTGGATTTTTTGGCTAACGAACTCGTCCGAGCGACATAGACAACCAACACGTGTACCAAATTTGGACCAAATCGGACTTAAAATGCGACCGCTAGAGTGCGAACACATATACACATATATATGAATTTTAATGTCACCCCAAAACGTGTTCTGGGGACCATGATCGGTGCTCCTTTGCTAGTCCCGACCTTGGGTCTCACCATAAGAGCCACTGCAATAGCTCATTTTTCCTACGGAAATTCGCTAAAAACACATAAATTATCCTTTTTTATAACTAGGATCAAAATTATTTCATAAATATTTGGAAAGTTTATAAATAATAGCTTAAGCTATTGTGAAATGCACAGATATTTGTTTTATGCCAGTTTATTCTATAAGAGAGATACAAGAAACTTATCTCGGGAGGTTGGTGCCGACTCTTTCCATAAGACAAATTTAATGAACAAGAATAAAATATTTTTTTAAATGTTACAAAAATTTAATATTTACATATACAAAGGTGAATTAAAAGTTGAAGTGAATAGTACAAAATGTTTATTGGTGTTGGCATGGATGTATGTGTGTAGTGTTGAAAAAAGGGAATCACAGAGTTCAAGTTATGCACAAAGTTCAAAAATTATATAGCCTATATACAGTTAATCTATCTCACAGTCATTAATTAAAAAATAAGATAAGGTTAGCCCTTTATCTTACTAGGTTCTGATATTAACAAATAGGTTTGATTGCAAGAACATAAAGAGGGATATTAAGGTTTAATTGGATTAATCTCACCAAATTATTAGTTCTCCTTCTGGGATAATGAAACCAGTAATTGTTTTTAAAAAAATAGCACTACACTTTGATTATTTGAATAAGGTTTAGCGTAAAAGAATTACTGGATGAAATATTAGAAAAATCAGGATCTTGTCTTTCAAATTTCACCAGCCAAACTGCACTGGACTGTAGCTAACTCAATAATGTAACAATGCTTCTTTTTAAGCATTCCCTTGTCTTCAGGAAATCGATCATAATACCTTACTAAACTTGATACCTTCTGGGGTTAGGGTTTTTAAGTGTAAATAGGTGTTGGGGAGCTGTTAAGTGTTATTGGTTGAAATGTTGCCTTTATTTTGTTAAAACAATTTGTTTTGAGAAGCAGAAATATTATAAAAAACTTTAAAGGTGTGATAAAATGAAGTTAATTAAATAAAGTAAAGAAAACACTTAAATAACTCCTTTTACAATTAACATCTTATATCTAAACTTTATATCTCTTAATCTAGTCATACTACTTGAAATTCAGAACAAATTCACGTGGGCCAATCACAGCGCATCGTGGGAGGAGCTTACGTAGTAAAGATGTCGTGATCGTATTGAGATTTAGCGGTCGGGACTTGGGTTTATATTTATACTGACGTAACGGTGCTTATTTTATGTTTTCGCCAAATACTTTTTACATATAAAAAGGTTGGTTCCTTCTATAGGCCATATTTAATTTTCTATTCAGAATGTAGTTTTCTTGTAATTGAATTTCTTATGCCGTCTTCCGTGGATTTATAATCGAATCGGCCTACTGAATTCTTGATTTTAAATGTTAATCTTCGTCAAATGGTTTCGTATTAGGTTGATATTTTAATTTTAGTGGATGGTTATATTAATTTTGAAACGTTTTGATTTGGGAAATATAGGTCGAAAAGGTCAGGAAGTATTTTTAATTAAATGCAATAGGTCCGAAAGTCGTGATTTGTCTTTGTTTTACATCTTGTTCAGCGTTGCAAATAATTGCTGCTAGGTATATCGTCTTGATTGAATGAATGTCATTTCTGACATGTTTACTATCTATCCCGCTCTCATGCATATTTACGTTTTGGTTGAATTATTTACAATTAAGTGAATATTTTGAATTGTTATAGTATGTACTTCATTATCTCATCTACTAACTTTACTTTATAATTGATTTAATTATAATTGATTTTTAATAAAGATGTACGTAAGCCTAATCATAACCTCAAAGCTAAGCTAAGATGATAAATAATTTAAAATGTCTCAATTAAATATTCCTAAACAAAAACCTAACCTAAAAATCAAGGATTTGAAAGTACGAATTGAGGTAGAAAAAGTTTCAACCAATATTTTATTTATTGCATAATCTATTAAAATCACAGACATCGCTTGAAAAAAATAGAAAAATCCTGTTCGATTAATAAGCATAGTATTATTTTGTTTAAAAAAAATAAAATGTATGTTTTTATTGTTCATAAATCAAACATGTGTTCATTGTAGCCTATTGGATTGTTATATTTATATATAAATGGTTATAAATACCTTGTTTGTCAAACAATCCTTATTTTTTGTGTGACATGTTTCGCCGTTACATAGACGGCATTATCAAGCTATATTTTACAAACACAAGACACTAACATTAACAACATTTATCAATACTATAAATACTAAAAAAGAAGAAGTTATTCTTGTACATATGTGAATTAGTATTCTTCTTTTTTAGTATTTATAGTACTGCCCTACTAAGCACAAAGGGGGTAACTGACAATGAAGTAATAATGAGAAAACCCATTTTAAAGTTTAAATAGCTGCCGATTGTATATTTTTTGTCACTAAAAGTAAATATATACAAAAAAAGTTTACTAATTTTTTTATTGATAATTCAATGTGGTTTTAGCAGCAAAAAAAACATTACACACTAATTGGCAGCAGTTACTATACTTTTTACATTTATTTTAGTACAACATTACTAGACCAAATAGGGGTAACTGCAAATTACTAGACATTAATGGGGGTAACTGCGCAGTTACCCCTTATAAACTTTAGTAAATTAAAGTTGCAGCATTAAGAATATTAAGATAGTAAGTTTTTTTTTATATTTGTTACAGATGTTTCAACTGCATTTAGTAATCAATTAATATGTTTAATATTATATACTTAGGCCTATTTATAAAATATACATTTACTTCATGTTTAAGCAAACTTGGCTTTTTTTATTGTAGTGCAGGGAAATGACGAAATGAGGCTACATTCTCAATATCAAAGTTTATTAAGATTAAATACAAACAATTGAATATGTAATATTATTTGGCTAATGCTGGCCTAAGATTAGTCAATTTTAAAAATCAAGACATTTAGGCCTAGGGCTTCTTATTTTTGAGTCTTCTACTTCTACATCGGTTGCCTTCTTCTGGTTCTTCTGATGTTGTGCACATACTAGGCCTACTCTCATTGTCCTGAAATGAAGGATTGTTTTAGTTCTTGGATTTTTTATATTAGTTCTCAGTTCTTATTGGTTTCTTCAAATATGAAAAACATTAAAATTATATTTTTGTATATAGATTTTTACCGTTAAATTTAAATATTAAATTTTTTATTCAATAGATAGGTATGAAATAGTTAATTTATTTTTCAAGATGAAAAGGCTGCATTGTAAATATTCAATATATGCATGTTTAATATTGCATGATTATTTTCAGTACTGGTACTTTGAAAGTCGTGATAATGTGTGTGTGTGTTTTTGTTAATAAGAACTTGTCTGATCTTTCCAATCAGTAAATAAATCCCTTTAAAAAAGCACTTAAAATAGAGGAAAAGTTTAATAAAATTTTTATTAGACATTGGTAGTAAGAAAAAGTTAATTTTTAATTTCTCCATATTTCTTTAAATTTGCAAAGTTGTTTTCATGTAATAGTCAATAAAAATCTTATTACAACGTATAATAATATCATAGTTTACCTCTGTTTCTGGTAAGTCCTTCCAAAACTGATGACGGTTTTCTGGTATTATGGAGTCCTTTCCAGTAATTAAACTTTTTATTATACTATGTTTTTTCTTTAGCGGAAACCCTTTGGGGCTTACATGGACTGATGGTGGTGTAATACAATTTCCTTTGAATTTCTTACACAAAAACTCTAAAACTTTCTTTTCCCCGTTGACTCTTTCTGCATAATGAAGGTGATGTTCTCCTCGTTTTGCTTCAATTTCGGCTATATTCTTGATGTACGGGCGGGTATCCTGTTTTTTCCTAGTAAAGGACAAGTCTTTCCAGTAGAAGAAATCATTAACTCTCATCTCACACACAGTCACATTTGCAGTACTTGATTGGACAGCATTTTTGAAATCATTGAAATCATAAACTTTTTTAATACTGTGTAATGATTTCTCCACTCTGTGGTGGAACGAGTCAGCCGACATGAAGGTATGTCCAGGTTCAAAATATTTGACTGTCACAGTTTCAGCTGAAATTAGAGTAGAGTTTACAGCATATACCAAAAAAGTAAAAAAAGCCCAGTTCTTATTTTGGGCAGTACAATTGTCCATCCAAAGAGTGACTTTTTTCATATCCCTTGCCTCTGAAGTTAGGAATTTATGTACCGTGCTTATTATATCTTCTTTTAATCGTCCACTAATACCTTCATGCCACAAACAGGCCACAATTTGACGTTTCTTGTTTTTGCCAACTGGTACGAAACTTTCATTGTATACACTTAGTCGTTGAGTAAATATTACTGACTTAAACATATCACATCGGGGTAACATAATAACTTTCTGCAGGTCGACAGAGTATATTATTTCATCATCTTCTAGTTTTTTTTCTGCATCTGCTTTATATTCTTTCCTTGCATTCTCATATTGTTCTGTATGTTTTTTATATGAAACACAGTCTTGACAATCATCTTTTAAATTATTCTTGTTGTGAGGATGCAGACTAAAGTGTTCACATAACTCACACTCCTCGTGGCCAAGCTTAACAAAAGCTATGTTCAAATTAGAAACTTCGAGTCGGTAGAGATCATACGAACATTTAAAGTGAGGATATTTTTGTTTGAAGTCTTCGAACATTTTTTGGATTGACAAGTCACTTGGCAAATACTTTCGAAGAGGTGCATGCTCTCGCCTGTAATGAGCTACGGTTGGATCAAATGATTGGATGTGATCTCTAATAATGGAATGGTCAAGTTTATTAGCTGGCACCCTACCCTTCCTGCGGTCAGCTGATGGGGAAATATGTATAACCTTAGAAATATTTTGCAGGATTTTGTCATTTGTTTTATTGTAGCCTAGGGTGGTAAGGAAAAATATTTTACACACCTGGACAGATTGGCCATGTACGGTTTTTAATGAATATTTGTTAGTACATGAACGGCGAGACTCAACAAGAACTGAATGGCGTTTTTTATTCAGTTTATCAACACATCCAAGAACAAATGCCTTCTGGTCTTGCGATTCAAGATCCCAATATTGTGAGTTTATTTGTACGCGCCTGTCCTCTGGTATTTTTCCAATACACTTGAGCTTGCATATTGCTCGACAACCTTCAATCACTGGATGTGTTTGTTTAACTATAACTCTTTTAATTTTCTTTCTTACCAGTTGGCTATGAAAATATTTCTTTCTTTTTCTGGGATTTCCTGATTTTGTAAGGCTAGTAACAGTTTTAAGGTGATCATTAACACTCAAAGGCAACTCAGGTTCTAGGGTAGCTGGATTATTTTCTACATCAAACTGATCATTTTCTATATCATAATTTAGCATCAGGCCTCCAACTATATCATTGCGATTGACATCATTGTTAAGATTATCAATTTCTTTTAAAGGGGGCTCAAATTTTGAAATATTGTTATCTTCTACATTAAGTTGAAAATCTCCTAACATAGGTTCACCGCTTGGGCAAGTATTTTCTAAACAGAGTTGAGCATTTTCTACAATATTAGGTTCACTAAAAATATAAGGAATAATTAGGCCATCAACTGCATCCATATAACAGACATCATTAACAGTAGGCCTATCATTGCTGTTATTAAAATTATTGACAAAGCTATTTTCTGATTGTTCATCATTGGCTTCAATGATAACGTCACTTATGTCAGTAACATTTGATGATTGATCAGTCCCACATAAAATTGGGTCTTTGATAACTGAATCTAGTGTTTCAATACTTAGGCCTAGGCCTACACGTTTTAATGAACCGTCCCTATTTATTTCATATGTAACAGTGTGATTACCATTTTTATGATCCTCATTTGATGTGTCTTTTTTATTAATCAATTGTAAATTGACAAATGTAGATGAACTTTCAGGCGTTTTACCTGTGACTGTAGAACACTTGGAGCTTGAACAGGAATTGTTTGTTGTAGGCCTAATATTTCTAAACATATCACTAGCTTTGTTTTTACACTTAGTTAACACTTCACATTTATTATAATTATTATCTTGTTTATTCTTTTGCTGGGCAAGTTTACTCAAAATAATTTTTCCACGGGAACTCATGATTTGGGTTCGTTTTAGTTTATAGCCGGTATAATGAAGTAAAAACTAATATGTATTGAAAACAACTTGGAATAAAATAATCCTTAGTACTAAATAATCAATGGAATTCACTTTAACACGTATAACTGATAATATTCACTCACAAACACGTTATTATAAATGTTTAACTGTCCAAGAGAACACAAACCAAAACATAACCAACAAATACATTATGTAACTGGCAGTAGCAATAATAGTAGTAATTACTTTTCAGCTGATTGAAAGCAGGGATCAGAATAGCCAACTTACTAGAGTGAATAGGTGGTATATTGCTAATACTAAGCTTTTGAAGCCGTAAGTGTTTTTTACTAAAGCCAATGGCCGTATCTGCATCAAATACGACTAAAATGCTTTAGTAATTGCCAGTTACGGCCTAATTGTTTTAGTATTTCAAGTAGTATGTGTAGATACACCTAAAAAGAAATATGTTTAAAATAGGTTTTAAAAGCACTTACGGCCTTGAAACTCTAGTATTTGACTCCAAATATTGTAAAGAATTATTAGGTATATAAATCTCAATAAGTACAAAAATGTCAGTTACCCCCTTTGTGCTTAGTAGGGCAGAGTATTGATAAATGTTGTTAATGTTAGTGTCTTGTGTTTGTAAAATATAGCTTGATAATGCCGTCTGTGTAACGGCGAAACATGTCGCACAAAAAATAAGGATTGTTTGACAAACAAGGTATTTATAACCATTTATATATAAACATGTGTTCTTGGTGCTAATTTACCTAATGATAATCTTATGGAAAACAATGAATTTGTAATGTCTGTTTTAATAAAACAAAAATGTATTATTATTTGTAAAAAATATTGATGGCTCATCTGTGGATAAAGAGCATTTATTAAAAATAAAAGATTAATTACTTCTTTAATATAAGCCACTGTTGGATTGTCTAGAACCAACAAACATTTTGATAATTTTGGTTTATTTCAAATGGAAGGACAATTTAAGTTGATGCTTATTATTTAGAAAGGGTGTACAGAATTAGATTGTGAATGTTCTCGGCATATAAGCGTTTTCTAGGCAAGAACTGCGGTTTCCTTCCAGCTATGACTCAATGGCTTTATGAGACAATGATTAAACCTTAAATACAGTATGCTGCCCTGGTATAGAAGATAAGAACTCTTCTGAAGGTTACTAGTATAGATTGACCGGTCTATAAACGTTGGTCTTGTCTATGCATCATAGAAGCACATCCACAGTAGCTATAGAAGTTGTGTTTGGAATGATTCCGCTGGAACAAGCTCGGTAGCATAGAGAATGGAGTAATCTAGAATGTGGAAAGGTAACCGTTGAAATAAAGGACACAGTACTATTCGGAAACACGAATCATACGATTATACATTCATTATGAGAAGAGTTTACATAAGTAAAAAGATCTCATGTACCATAACTTTCATTTAACTATCCAGAAGAGGGAGGATATTGGCAGACATTAGTCACCTGCATATAACAGTATAGAATACTTTACAAACGGATTTTAAACCAAAACAGAAGTAGGTGCAAGAATATACAGGATAACAACCGAAGAAGCGCGAAGCATAGCTATGGCAAAGTGTGCAGCAGTGTTCCGGGCAGAATACAACTGTGCCAATGAAGGGGATTTAACAAGCCTATAAATAGGCCTAAAAATCATATATTTGATAATTAAAAATATGTTGATCAGCTGATTGAAGATGTTCTGTACTTTTTACTATGGCATTTCTATAACGGCTGATTTCTTACTTTGAAAATATTATTTGTATTTTTAATGTGTAAGTTACGAGTGTGTTTAGTAGTAGCCTAAGTCATCTTATTCCTGTTATATCACAAATTTATTAATTTATTTTAGACATTTAATATTATTTAACAACTTTAACTATGGTTATAATTAATCTTGTACACCTTTATTAAAAATAAATTATAAAATATATGTATGGAGGTAATAAAAGGATTGGCGTGCTAAGCACGCATAGAAACCCTATTTTTCCCTAGTATGATAGAAAACTACTTTTCATGTAATTTCTAGCAAACAACTCGTAGATAGTTAAAACATGCTTAAATATTTAAGTTACCAACTAAATATTAATTTGTAGAATAATTATGTGTTATGCTGTATTACTTAAACTATTTATTTTATTTTTTAGTTATTCGTAGACTTCAGAATTTTGAATGCCCATACATATCACAGAAATCCATCCATGAAAATACTAGGATCGTCTTAAGAAAAAGGTAAGTTTATGGACTATAATTGTATAGAAATATTTTTTTCCCATGTTTAAACCTCGGATGGTTCGCTATATTACCTCTTATGGTACCGCCTAATTTGTAGCATTTTCAGTGTTATATATATTTAATACATTTTCAAATGAACTGTGCACTATTAAATAACATTTTATTCATAAAATAATAAAGTATAAATCAATATATAGTAGAACTTGGATATTTCAAAGCTGAAGGGACCAATGTAAAAATTTGAATATAAAAGTAAAATTGTTTTTCGATTTTTAGGTTCTCAAAATTATTGAAATAAAAACTATGTTGAATATGTTTATTATATAAGGTTTATTTTCATCAATCAAAAGTAAATGATCCTTTTTTATTATGTACAATATAATAAAAAATATAAACTGTACTTAAACAAATTATTGTCAAATATCCGATTGCCTTGTGGAATTAATTGTTTTTCGTTAGCAAAATCCTCAATTACGTTAAGAGAATGCCCTGATCCATTGGCTGTACAACTGAAGTCATGTTCGGGGGAAAAAAATAACCGTAACGTTGTTCATAAGTGGGATACAAGTGTCAATAAACAAGATGATTGTTCTGTTCTGCTTACAAAAGGTTTTGTCGAGATTTAACAACAGTCAGAGATTGGGCAGTTCATCAATCGACAAACTACAGTATCGGTACCTAGAGAATTCTCGGAAGGCAAAATTCTTGGAAGCTGGTACCGCGCCTAGAATTACAATACATGACAAACAATAGCAGTTAAGCTATGTCCTCCCCCCTACCTACCTGACAGTGACCTATTTATTCAGTGATCCCTTTCACACCACAAGATTGTATTTTTAGTGTTGATAAAAAAACTCAGAATTAAAGAAGTTGACTTCTAATTATCCATAATTTTTTTACATTGATATCATATAAAGTTCAAGGGACCGAACCGAAACTTCGAATTAACGGTAATTTTGAATCTAAACGTTCGAATTATCCAAGTTCTACTATATTGATAAATCACTTACTAGTTAGTAATAGATGTTTATAAACATAAACTAAAACAAATCTTGATTATCTACTCCAATTGTTACCTTCACAAAATAAAAACTTTTAAGTCAACATTAATTCTGTAGTATCCACTTTCCCAAATTTTGTATGGATGAAAAACATTAGCAGTCATATTGGTAAAATGACTGTTATCATAATTTTAAAATCGCTAAGTTATACAAAAAACATTCATTTAATATAGGAAGTCAGATATTTTTGAATCAAATAAGCCAACAAATTCAGCTGTTTCTAAACTTTTTATCCTTCCTCTATATTCCTTTATATTCATTAATTATTATAAAGTTCATTCTCCTAGATTCGCATAGGCTTTGTTACATAGTTCTGGCAATTGACTTCTGTGCATAGCAAATCTTAACACAATTTGTATATTTTATCCGTTCACACATAATGTTAGTCTGAAACAATATCAATTCCTGTTGCAGTTATTGGGACCCAGCATATGATCAAGATTTAATGTTTGATAAGACATCGCTGAATCTAATCTACACTCAAGCTGTGTCGGATATAGAAAGAGGTTGGATTTATTGTGGCAAAGATACCCAATCACAGCTGGCATCTTTACAAGCCCGTGGTGCTAAGAAAGAGGTAACTAAAGAACCAAGGTTTGGAACAATTTTTTAAATAAATTAAATATTTAAACCCTTCACACTAGCTAACTTTACTTGCCGCTACTTCAGCAGCCATGACTATTCACTTTGTATTTTACAGTATTTATTGGACAAAATACATTTTATATGTGTGTTAGGCTAGTCTTTAATTGAACTCAAATATTCTAGTGGTTATCTAAATGCCATGACTAATTGTGGTAATGTTTTGAGGCTATGTTAGTACCAATTTTTACCGTTTGGTGATAGGTTGTCGATCTGAGTCTCAAAGGGTTAAAACCAACTTATACTAACATAAACTAAAAACATCCATATTGTCATCATTTAAATATTCCTAAACATTATAAGCTCTTGTCATCAAAATCTTTTTAACATATTTACTTAAATATCTAGTACTATTAATTTCTTTAAGGAAAAGCGGTAGATTTTGTTAAATTTGTTGTACATAAGTTACTAGTTAGTTTCATAGTTGTGGAAATAGTGTTCATTGTATCGAGGACAATAAATAGTATTCTTAAGTAGCATGTATTGTGAAGATGGAAGTGTGAGCAGTTTCATGTTACTTGAAAGAATACTTAAAATTGAAGAAGTCAGAGACAAGCCATTGACAATTCATTTCTTTGGCTTGATAACTAGGCCATGTGTAAAAGTTGTGCTGAAAACTAAGGCTGTTTGGTTATGTTTTTACAATCTCTGCTAAAGAAAGCTTAGAATATGCAGCCAAACAGATTGTGTAAATAGTTTGTATGATTTATAGTAAATTGTCCGTCATTTGGTAATCAGGTATCACTTGAGTCCCAACAATGCCAGTATATGGATTTTGCTTCAGTAACAATGTGGTTTCAGCCTGATCAGTATTAGAACTGTTAATGTTTACAGTACGTTGAAATGGCACATTCGCTAAAGTATTATGGCTACACTCAGTTCAAAGCTTGTACTTGTGATTATCCTCTACCTGGCTCACGTTGTGTCGTAAGTGCTGGTTCCAGAGAGCTTAACCTAAGAGTGAAATTACCTTCGGGAGAGATGAAAGAAGGTTCCTTCAAAGTGACAAGAATGCGATGTTGGAGGATCACAACACACAATGTAAGTTATACACAAAGTAAATAATTGTTTCATTAGGCGTGATAATGCTAAAACTAAAGGGTTTTCTTTCCTCCAGCTTACCATAGCTCATGCTGTTAAAGCAGATTTGTTTCAGTATGTTCAGTCTGAAAAGTACCAAAAATGTACTTTAGTTTAAAAGAGAGCGTGTAAAGATCAATTCGACAAAAAAAAAAACAAATTACAAGAAATAAATTTAATATTATTCCCCAAAATGCCCAATTTGCGACTAACAAAATAGTAGAATTAAATCTGTTTTGCTCGTAAAAGCAGCCAAAGGTATTTGTTGTAACGGAACATGCTTTTAATAAAAGTAATATAGATTTTTAAAATATAAATGATTATAACTTAACCAACAAGTTCTGTAAAAAGATCCATAAGGGTGGGGGGTGTCGCTATTTTTGCTCTAAATAGTTTAAATTTTGTTCCTTTCTTGGTCGATGAGGGGATTAGTTTAAAACGGGACTTTGAATTCACTAGCACAAAATTTAAACTGAAGAAAAATAACTTGATTATAATAGGAAGAAAAATAACTTGATTATGATAGGAATTTATCGATCCCTGAGTGGCAACTTGATCATATTTTTTTAACATACTGTAAGCCGTTATTTAAAAAGTTGGATATTTTGACATTGCCATCAATTTATATTCTGGACTGTCTATTATTTGTTAGAGGGAATATAAACTCCTATGAACTGAATGCCTCTAATCATGAGCACTGGGCAAGGAAAGGTTTAAACATTAAGGGTAATCATTGTCACTATCAGACATCATTGAAGAGTTTTGAAAGTAATTCTATCAAATATTATAACAGTCTTTCCGATTTAAGCGATTTCACTTTTACACGGTTGAGCTAAGTTTTTTGGAGTGTAAGCTTCAATTAATAATTTTATAAGTTATTGATGCGCTATTTGTCAACTCATTCCCCCCTCAAGGTCAGTGCTCTCATAATGGTACCCCTCCTCACCCTTACTTTCTCTGACACTGTCTGGGTTTGTCTATTTTTAGAACTTAGTTACATCAAGTTACGTTACTTACAAAATCAAGCTATCTTTCGCTGTCAGTAGCGTGTGCTGTGTAAATCGTCTAGCAAGCGTATTTCCTGTTAGCATTTCATTGAGTGGTGTTACATATTACTGTATTTATTTATTTATTAGTATTTTATTTTTATTTATTTATTTTATTTATAATATTTTTCAGTGTTAGCCTATTCTAAATGTCTCAAAAACGCAAGGAACATTCAAGTGCGAGTATTAAAAAACGTGTGAGAAATTCTCTTTCATTGGAAATTAAACTGAAAGTTTTAAAACATTTTGATCAAGGTGAACGTGTTGTAGATATGAACATGTAATGGGTCTTCCAGAGTCATCTATAAGAATTGTTTGTTTTAATTACTAAAATCCATTTTAATGTAAGTCTACTTGATCAATATCAATACTAAGCTCTATTACGTTCTATTTTCGGCTATCGCGCCAGTCTATAAATAGTCCTCGTTATAAGCGGTTTTGTTTTCCACGGCACTTTGCCGGAACGCATC
>JAGFPH010000838.1:192940-233275 GCA_018207615.1 Philaenus spumarius
TAAAATTTAAATTAGGGATGGGTCGATTCACGGTACCACCGATACTTTGTCTTTGGTATCGGTAACAAGAATCGATAGCCGTAACTCGATACTGATAAAGAGATACTTAGTTCAGTTCATATCATTATCAGACTAACCAGATCTCCGTATTAAGAACAGAGACTCCGTATTTTGAATGTAATTCCCAGTATTTGCAATCACATTCTCTGTATTTAAACTTAACCCTATTAAGCATTTAACAATAAATATCAGTAGGAAAAAATTTAAAACTCTTACTTTGATGCATGTAGATATTTTCCCTAGTAAAATGTTTAGGAATTGTTTCGGTTGTTTAGTAAATGCTTCTTGTTTTATTTGTATTGATGCATATGCTTGGTTATTTGTACACAGAAAGGTAAAGTAGGCTCAAGGTCAACCATTAATGGATTTGTTTCTTATCCTGTCTATTTATAGAATTAGAGTGTCTACTGTGAGGAAAAGTTATAAATCGGTAACCAAAGTATATTTAAATTAGGCTATATTCTATTTGTTTTATTTCGGGTAAAACATTTTGGACATTTTCGGGATTTACGTTACCCGCAAATTATGTTTTATGTGGGAGTCCCGATGAAGTGCCTTTGTTTTACTTGTTATTCATTCCCGGAAATAGCGACATTTAATTTCCACTTTTTCCGAATTTTACAAGTGTAATCTGAATAACCTTTTTGCGGACCTTAGTCGTTGTAATTTAAATTAAGTTTTAACGCTGGTATTTCATAGAAACAAGAAGAAATTATTGTTCTCGGTAGTAGGGTTTTCGTGGACATACGCTGTTGTGTATTAATTGCGTTTTATAAAATTAGTGCTAATAATATTTGGATGTTGTATTCTTTTGCGGGCATTTGTCATTGTATTTTAAATAATATTTCAACAATGGTATTTCATGCAATTTTTATAACTTGTATTCAGGCATCGATTTTTTCGCGAACCTACGCTGTTGTATATTAAATTGCATATTATACAATTAGTGCTAATAATATTCGGATGTCGTATTCTTTTGTGGACATTCGTCGTTATATTTTAAATAATATTTGAACAATGGTAGTTCATAAAATTAACACACGTTTTATTCGGGCATCTGTTTCGATCCTTTGTGTCTAATTCTAAATTATATCTAAATTTTTAAGGTTTATTTATTTACGGACATTGCCACGTCACTGGTCCAGCAGCATGTCGAAATAATTCAATATTCATAGACAGAGACTAAACAGCTTTCTTTTTATCCAATTGTAAAAATAATCGTATGTAGCCTAGATATTTTTGGTTTACACAAATAGTTTTTAGCAAAAAATTTTTATATTTTTAATTAATATGTGTTAAGGATGGTGAATGACTCTTTATTTGTGTTATTTTATTATATTTGATGTTTTTATTTTGATTTTTACAAAGGCTTGCCCCGATAATTTAGTAAAATATTTTATTGCAAGTTGTGTGTTCATATTTACTCCTCAAATTCCCATACTTAATTAAAATTTCGTAGCTTGTTTTTAGAAATTTCATATTTGTTATAACTGTTGAAATTTAATCACCAATACACTTTATATTGTTATTTTTTTTTACTTTTACTATTGTAAAAATAATAATATAAAGTGTATTGGTGATTTAATTTCAACAGTTATATAAATTAAGAGGCAATCACTATTGGTGATGGGTTAAAAGATTTTTTGATAAATTTCAGTTCTCTACTAGTAACCCTTAGTCTATTTAATCCTCAAGTAATGAAGGTCAGTACAAACTTGTTTAAGAAAACAAGAAAAGTTAGAATTATCAGTCTAAAATAAAATTCGCAGTGCAAGAGTCTTCAAGAAGTTTAAATGGGTATGTCTTGAAAAAAATTTCACTTATCTTAAAAAAACAATATATTTTAATAGTAACATGTGATTCCAAACCTCATCTTTTCTAACTTACTTGAAACAAGTTTTGGTTGATGAATTTGCATTATTTTGTTGAAATTTTGATGAAATGAAAGTACTTATTTTACTTACTCTCAGTTGATCACTTAAATATTATTGAATGCCGTGTAATATGCATATTAGGATAACCAGAAAAATCATGGAAAAACCTGGAAATAACCAGGAATTTCAAAAATCAGTTTTGGGAGACACCCTGTTCAAAATATATAGTTATATAGTATTCCTGCAAAATTGAACCTAATGGATTAGATATTTTTTTAAATTAATAATAGTAATCATGTAAGAAAGCAACAATGGTATGATGTCACAACTTAATTTACTGAGTGAAAAGTTATGTTGACACAGACCTCAAGGAGCACTGGCTCAAGGCAGAGTTTTTTATCGCAGATGATACATTGAGAGACGGACTGATTAATTATTTTTTAATTTTGTAGCTCAAATGTCAGTGAGGATGACGACTTTGTCGTTGAAACACGTTTGACGAATAAACGTACTTTTGTGATAATTCTGTTCTTTGTATTTACTCTCAGAAACAATTTTTTCTCTGTAATCAAGCTCGATTATATTTATACAGTGTGTAAATTAAGTATCGAAACAAATATGTATTTCTCAAACTAAAATAGGTACAAATATTTTGCTTGTGGCATTGACTCTTAACAAACGTTCCTGATTTTCTGACATCAAAAAAAAATTTCATCCCCCTAAAGGGGTGGCGGGTAGGGGGTAACTTAAATTTTTTAAATAGCAACCCCTATTGAGTGACACCTCATTTTATAGGTCTTGTCACCCTAAAATCAATGATATAAAGATAATTTAAATCAGTTGAGTTTAAACAAAATAGCGGCCAAAAACTCTACATTTGCAGTGAAGTCTCTTAATATGAAATTATTACCGTACAGAAGAATTTACTTTTATTTTTTTTACAGAAGAATATGAAAAACCAATAACAACGTAGATTTTATTTTAAACACAAATTTAATAATGGAACATGGAATTCAAATACGGTAATAATAATTAATAATTCCATTTTAAAAGACTTCACTGCAAACGTAGAGTTTTTGGCCGCTATTTTGTTTAAACTCAACGGATTTAAATTATCTTTATATCATTGATTTTAGGGTGACAAGACCTATAAAATGAGGGGTCACTCAATAGGGGTTGCTATTTAAAAAATTTAAGTTACCCCCTACCCGCCACCCCTTTAGGGGGTTGAAATTTTTTTTTATGTCAGAAAATCAGGAACGTTTGTTAAGAGTCAATGCCACAAACAAAATATTTGTACCTATTTTAGTTTGAGAAATACATATTTGTTTCGATACTTAATTTACACACTGTATAATAATAGTTATTTTTTATATGAATAAGTACGGAACACAATAAGGAATCCAAAGTAATTCATATTTAATTAAACATTTTTGGAGCCTTCCACAGCACTAATCCAACACTTTAATCCAATAAAATTTGAAAAATGTTTGTATCTTGTTCAGGACACGGTTGAAAATGGCAACAAAGAAGACGAAAGTATGGATAAAGAAGAAGAAGAAGAAGAAAAGAAATCACCTCTGCTCGAGTTATCCTTTGAATATTTGATAGCCAAAGATAAGTTACAATGGATCAGTATTTTCAGTGACCAAGCTATACTAATGTCTGTCTGCCTTCAGTCGATGGTCGATGAATTGTTGCTCAAGAAAGCCGGGTCAGATTTTAAACAGGTATTTTTGATTTTAAGTTGAGATAATAGCTATAAATTAAAAAATTTAAAACACCCGAACGGCTGAACAGATTTCCTTGAATCATAGTTCTCAATCAATCCACCTTTATAACAAAAAAAAAAAAACTAAATCAAAATCGGTTCATCCGTTTGGGAGCTACGATGCCACAGACAGATACATACGTTAAACTTATAACACCTCTCTGTTTACGTCAAGGGTTAAAAACAAGAATGTATAAGATAGATGTTTAAGGGAAATTTTTCTGGTAAAAGAATCTGGTAAGACGAATATGTACCAAAGCTTTATTAACCCTTCTTTTTATCTTATTTAAATATTATGAATAAGTTCATTAAATATCCTCTTATATAATAATTTTAATAATTAAATTCTTTTATGAATTCCTATCTACATACCCATGCATCCCTCAAACAAATACCAAGCCTTCACCAATCCTGCCCATTCAAATAAGAAACAAATTCTATTTGAGTTAATTCTGTTTAAAAACCAAACATTTTCTATTGTTAACAAAAGATTTGAAAGCACTGGGTGGGTTCCCCACCGTCTAGCCTTCCTCATACACAATTCCTTATATGTTTCTATTATTTGTAATACACCTAGACGACAGCCTAAATGAATGGTGTCCATTTTGGAAGTGAGTGATGCGACGTTGACAACGCCTCAAAAACGTGGTGTATAACATGGAAACTGCATTGTCGAACGACCCGTAGAAGTTGGGAATTTAACACCCGGTTTTCAGCATTATCAACACGGCGCTATTAGCCCTCTTATACCGTCAACTCACGAACCAGACCTCCGGGACTCAACATCACTGTTAAAAAATCATGATTGCTCAGGGTAGGGATCATATTTATTTCAAAAAGGATTATTTTTCATGGTCACATTACAAATTTAATCATAAATGTAATTTTTAATTGAATATCGATTAAGTATTCAACAAAATAAAATCTAAATTAGACCTTCAGGTTCCGTTTGTCTCCCCCCCCCCTCCCCCCATCGGTGCTCCACTGTGAAATCCACAACAGCTGATCATTTACCCCATTCTGCTTCTCCATATCTATCACAATTTCTTTACCATATTTACTACACAATCCCTTTATCAACTCACTATGAGTTAAGTTGCCCACTTTTTCATTTTTTTACTTTTGTTAAGTCTCAGAATTTTTAACGATTTCCACCGAACTCTGTGATTGATCCTGCTTTTGTCTTCTCGATCAAAGAGCGAGAAACAAATTCTTGACTTTCTTATTACTCATTTAACTTTACAAATGTCAAACAGGTCTTATGTAACTAAATATTGTTAAATACCATGCCTTATTAAAAAATGCACGTATAGCATGATATAATTACAACTGTAAAGTAAGTTAAACTGAAGAGCAGTTTATCCAACCGTGTACTTAACATGCAACTAGTGCTGCCAACCTCAAAACCTTGGGGACAAATTCATAGCGTGAGGGATTGAGAATTTACCCAAACATTTTGAGTCAAATGCGATCAAGGTTTTTAGAAGTTGAAAAGTCAAGAGTTTTCAAGATTAAAAATTAGCTTAAACTTTTCAATTTGAAATCAGTCTAAACGTTTGAATATCTTGATTAATCTATTGCGATATTTTGGATATGAGCAGTCTTAGTCCTAATTTAACAGTTACTTGAGAAAATATATAGAGTACTACTAATTTATTTTCTTAAATAAAGGTTCAAACTGCCTTCTAAATATGAAATAGTAAATACAACAGTGAATACAATTTGCTCTCATTTTTACTTTCTCACTATACTATAGTATATAGAGAAAGTATAGTGATCGCAAAAAAAATCGATGTTGAGATTTTTGTGGAAATATCCGTTTTGGGACCCCCTGAGTCCAAAAAAGTGGTTTTTACAAAATGTCTGTCTGTATGTATGTCTGTCTGTATGTCTGTATGTCTGTATGTAGACAAAGCTAGAGAGAAAACTATTAGATCGATTTCAACTAAATTTGCACCAGACATGTCCAGTACGCCTGTATAGATGCACGAAAAAGGGTTTTGAACAATTTTGAAAAACAACCCCCTTTTTGGCTAAAAAACCCCCAAAAAATCAGTTATTATTTTTTTATAAAAAAACGGCTCTAACGATTTTGATAAAATTTGGCTAATTTGTAGCCTTTAATGTGCCCTACCATATACAAAAACCCGCATCTTTCTAAAAATTCTCGTTTAGCTAATAATAATAATAATAACTGATTTTTGGGTGTTTTTTGGCCATAATAGGGGTTGTTTTTCAAAAATTTTCAAAACCTTTTTACGTGCATCTATAAAGACCTAATTGACGTGTTTGGTGCAAATTTGTTCGAAATCGATCGAATAGTTTTCTCTTTAGCTAATAATAATAATATTTATTAGTTAATCGCCTACTTTAATAAAAGTATACAAAGCTAGAGAGAAAACTATTCGATCGATTTCAACCAAATTTGCACCAGACATGTCCAGTACGCCTGTATAGATGCACGAAAAAGGGTTTTGAACAATTTTGAAAAACAACCCCCTTTTTAGCCAAAAAACCCCCAAAAAATTAGTTATTATTTTTTTATAAAAAAACGGCTCTAACGATTTTGATAAAATTTGGCTTATTTGTAGCCTTTAATGTGCCCTACCATATACAGAAACCCGCATCTTTCTAAAAATTCTCGTTTAGCTAATAATAATAATAATAACTGATTTTTGGGGATTTTTGGCCATAAAGGGGGTTGTTTTTCAAAATTTTTCAAAACCATTTTACGTGCATCTATAAAGTCCTAATTGACGTGTTTGGTGCAAATTTGTTTGAAATCGATCGAATAGTTTTCTCTCTAGATAATAATAATAATATTTATTAGTTAATCTCCAACTTTAATAAATAAAACTCTCCTACCCCACCCTACAAGTCACTGTGAATCTGTTTAGTAATTTAAATATGTTTGTGAGAAAGTATGTGCCAGTTCCTGGTACCGTTTATTATGAATTATGTTAGAACTTAATTTAAAACGCAATGATGAAAGTCCTTGGTAGAAAATGATGCCTGAATATGATCTACGCTAAATTGATGAAAACTTGAAACACAACAGTAAAAAGTCCATGAAAAAAGATTTGAATACGATTTGCACGATTTCCTCAACTGCTTTTACCTCTTGCCTGATTTTCAAAAAAATTCGAGATCTGGTCCAAACCGGGTTGTTACCTAGGCTTTAATTATGTAATTAATATGACTGTACAGCAAGGTTTTTTGAAAATTTTTATGAGTTGTGTACTTAAAAGTAGGTTGGGATATTGTATTATCTTATTTTTGTTGTAGAACGTTCATCTTATATATTAAAAAAATTCTGTTTTTCTTTTCCGAGTCCGTTCGGCTCTTCTACCCGACCGATTTTCATAATTGAGGTCTTAAATTAAAGGTATGCACGCCCAGATTTGCCATCAAGCATTACAAATCATGTATCTTTCGCCTTACAAACGTTATAATCAAATACAAATTTCTGCTGTGTATTCCTTATGGGGGGTTTTTTTTGGTTCTTTGTCCACTTTGCGTTCGTATACCGTCCATCCGATTGCTTTGAAATTTTGCATAGTAACACAGGTTAACCCTGGGAAGGTTTTAGGCCATTTACCGAAGTCCTAGGACATTAGGGCTACGCCCCAGTGGCCCTCAAAGTTTCAATGTTAATCTTATGGAAGAAAGATTTCTATTGATTTTATCAGGGACACAAAAACAGCTGTTCGTATGAAAAGCTTAAAACAGTTGATTTTGATCAACAACTGATTTGGATCAAATCAGTATCAAATGTAGTATTACCTTTTTGAGGTTACATTGACAAACTAAAAACAAACACAAACAAAAATCAACGAAAAATGCTAACTATATTTTAATTCAATTCAAACATTGATTGTTACAAACCTATTATATATAAAACAGCTGATTTGGATCAAAAACTGAACATAATCATTCACAGATATGTCAAGTCTTATATATTATCATCCGTTCAGCCGCTATTCACCCGAGAAGGAGCTCCGGTATACAATCCTTCAAATTTCCCATGTTAATCTTATGGAGATAATGTTTAATGAGTTTGAGTCAGCTGCCAAATAAAACAGCTAATTTATGCTCGGTCACCTATGTAAAAACGAGCAAAAGATTAACGAGATTCTTTATCGAATTTTCCACCTGCGAGCGAAGCGAAGCAGCCATCTGAGGCCGAAGGCCGAGCCGGGGTTGGGACGCGGAGCGTCCAGGGGCAGAGCCCCTAGTATTATGCTTAATTTAGATTTGTCGTCAAGTTTAAGCTTTTGATGGAGACTGTAGACCCATCTACCTCTTGTAATTAAGATTTTTTAATTATCTTTTATGTTCTATTCTAGCCAAATGATCTAAGCAAAAATGAAAGCTTCAGTTATATGAAGAGAGATGGCAGCAGTCACCAGATCTGTCTTAGTCAATCCAATTCATCTGATTGTTTATCCAACACATCTGTAAGTTTAAAAAATATCTTCTCTATTAATCTATACATTCAAAATAATTTGCTAAAACTTCTTACAACTTTTTCTACTAGATAACCTTTGTACTTTCTTTAGAAAAATCCGTCAAATGGCAAATAATGAAACGATTATCAATGATTTATTTTTTTAAATGTAAGCTGTAGATTTCCATAGATGTAGATGTTTAATATTATTTTCCATTTTATCTATAAGGTTATTATTATTCCTACGACTTTATTAAAAATGCATTATTGAATATGTGATTAGAGGTAGCAAAGACAAAGCACGGCCAGGTTGCCCCTTAGTATAAGTTTAATGTAATACTAGTATGGTGAGGAAGGGGAAGACTTTGCAATGTTGTCATGTGTACTCTGATAGTAGTTGCAAAAGTACACTATGAGACCTTCACAGCATTTTGCAATGTATTAATCATGCACAAAAACATGAGAACAATATTTCTGGATACTTTCTGGGAGGTTACTTTTCTAAACCTATTAACAATAGTTCAGGGTTAAATCGATGCGACTTATCAGACTTGAGTCACAAGCTTATAATGTATAATTAGATATAATTGAACGACATAACAGTTGAAATTTTGTTTTAAATAAGACAAATTAATTGTAATATTTAGATCAAAATATAATTATTGATTAGAAATTTGTATTTAAAAGTAAAATTTGGTAATAAATAAAGATAACTTGTAATAATTTTATCAAAACTAGGTTCTACAAAAGTGATGTAAAACGGCTATTTTTCTATTTGTGTCATAACATATCAAATTACATAAAAAGTTCACTTCACTGTATGTTGATGATTTTTTTTTTATCAGGGAAAGAGGAGTATAAGTTCCCCACCACTGCGACCCAAATGGAACTATTGTGGTATAATACCCTTTAGAGTTTGTCCCAGATCCTGTACAGGCCACATATAAAGTCAAAAAAAGGGTCTTGGGATCAACAGTGCAGAACTCTGCAAACGAGTGCCTCACATTCAGACAACAGGTTTTGAGCCGATTCATTCCCAAGAGAAAAGACCTACATGAGTTCTCTGAAACCAACCCCTATTTTTTTAGGTGGTATTTGACCGGACAGTGGCCAGTAAGGAATAATAACTGATTAGAATCTTTTCAGCTTTCGATTTAGAGAGGCAGATAAACATTTTTGCCTGCCTAAACCCAGGAGCAGCTTTCCAATCCAACACTTATTCGTTCACGTTTTAACCACATCGATAAGGGGGGCCTTAGACCTACCAAAGAATGGATCTGGACCAATTATTTGTCCCAACTCTTGCAAGGCGATCAGCCACCTCATTTCCTTTTATGCCTTTGTCCATGCACCCTTTTGAGGGTAACATCATTCACCTTAGCCATTTCATTCACTACTTTATAGCAGTCCCAAACTAGCCTTGATTCGAAGGTGAATGAATCCAGAGCCTTTAAGGAATATATAGAATAATAATAATATTAAATATTACCTGTTATTGGTCCGTCATGTGACTTATTTTGGTCGTTGAAATGTTATGACGCGTTTCGGGACCGTAATCCCATTGTCAAGTTACACTTACACATTAAAAACACAGAACACGTTTAAAAAACATACAACAATTACAACACTTTTAAGGAAGCTTGGCTATCAGATAGGATATAAATCTTAGATCCCTTTAGACCTCTTTAAAGGATTTCTCTCACAGAGATCGATAGCATCCTCAACTTGAAAAATCGATGGGGAGGAGTCTTAGCCTGAGATAGACTGTATAAAATGGTTGAAGTCAGGTGTCCGTCTATGAAGATATGAACATTGTCGGCTGCTATGTTTCTCCCAATATAAGTATTTTGTACTATGAAAGGTTCCTAAGATCAAGATCAAAAACACAACTAGAAACATCTAATAACAGTAGGGGACTTTAACGCCAAAGGAGCGAGATGGGGAGCACCAGTGGAGGATGAAAGAGGAAAGTACCCGACATGGAGAAGAGGAAGCAGTATATCATATATTGTTGTAACGTCTTGTTCTGAGGTATATTTATAAACATGGAGAGATGGACTATTACACAACCCAGCTGTTCACGGGACATGGCGAATTCAGGGTCTATCTGCACCCTTTCAAACTTCGGTATGACCCTAGGTGTAAATAGTGTGGAGAAGAAGATTCGTTCTTCCATTGTCAATGATGGCAGAGAGATAGGTATGATCTGGAAAAAAAGGTAGGGATAATACCAGATGTGGCATCTATTGCCAATTTTATGATGGCCAAGGAATACCAGTGGCGAGAAGATCGGTATTGAGCCAAAAGGAATAAGAGAGTAAAATTATAATATAGGTGGAAAAAAATACAGATAGTCAGGCAACCATTTTGAAGTAATGCCACAGCAGTCCCAGGATGGCGTCGATGACAGAGCGTGGGGTGGTTTAGTGGATGCGATCTCTACACTATCGAGAGATGCCGGCCCTCGATGTTGGCTGGCAGAGCTTCCATCCTTGCTTCGGAAAAAAAAGGTGTCCTTCTAATTACATTCAACACCATAAAATTCACATTTAGCCCCTTCATCTCTTGCAGCACAGCCAGGTGCTACCAGATATAGTTTGTAAGTATTTGACCTCGTCAGCCCTAAGGCAGTGCACAACGCAACCCCCTGCACATGAGGGAGGAAGGTTGAGAGTCACCTCCAAGCCTAATGTGGGGCAGGAGCTCATATCCCCACATATTCCAAGGCTAGCCTTTGTAGTATTTTGCAACTTTTTTATGGTTCCCGTCTGCATGACTCATAAGACCTACATGTGATTATAGACCTGACAATGGCACTATATGAAGAGGTTGACTTTTTTGGAGTAATGCTCTATGTTTTACTATAGAGCTGATTACCAGACCAAATAGCCCAAAGTGCCTTTTTTAAGACACCGTCCAGTCATGAGTTTCAGTATAACTTAATCAAGTATAATTCCATGATATTTACCCTCCCCAGAAAGCTCCAGTCGGACCTCACTAATGATGGGCAATACCTACTTTAGTTTCCTTCTCCTAGTAAATGGGACAACCACAGTTTTGCTGGGTTAATACCCAGACCTTTTGTTCCCGACCAAATCCAGAGCATTTTGCATAAGCTCTGATATAGTGTCATTGTGTTTACCACGGACAACTATGACAAGGTCATCAGCATAGCCTTGCCTTATAACCCTTGACTGTCAATTTGATCAATAGTTCATCAACTACTAGTTGCCACAAGAGAGGAGAAATAACACCCGCTTGGATACAGGACTTTACAGACCGTATGACCTAAGAGACATTATTGTTTTTAACAGAGATTCTTCTTTGAACGAGCTTCGAGCAAATTTAATTACCAGACCTGGGTTCAACCCGTTAGAGGTCTCGGCCCTCTTGATGAACAAAAACAAGGTGTTGTCAAACACCCCCGAAGTCTCCATAAATGCACTAAAGGCAACTTCTTCACATATTATAGATCTTACCCACAAGATCATGTAGTCTAGTAATGGTTGATTTACCTACCTGGTATGCATTTTGGTAAAATTCACATGTTTAGTTAGAAATCAATATACAAACAGTTACAAATTATCTATTGTCAATTTCCATTTAGCCTAGGACCATTAAATGCTAAACTAAGTTATACTTTATTTCACTAAAAATTATGGAACTAAACAGTTAATCAAAAATATGTATTGGCATGTTTAAAAAAATAAAATAAAAATATAGACCAAATTAAATTCATTGATTTCTGATGTTTAAAGAAAAATACATACAAACAATGTAAATAGAAGTTTTCTTGCAGATTTACACATATTTTTTGAACATACTCTAAATTGTTTCAGAAAACATTTTGAATATAATTTTTTTTTTAATTTTTTCAATAACATTGAACGCATTTGATATTGCGCCTACTAAAGAAATTATAAATTTGTTTGACCTTCAATACCTTATTTTTTGTTTTTCAAACATTTTTATGCTAAGTGGGTTTTTTTTTTGCCAACCAAGTGCAAATCTCCCAATCATAGTGGAGTTTTTGTTCTTTTAAATATTATAAACATTTAAACAGTTGAAATATTTATTTTTTGAATTAATTGTATTTACTAAAAAAACTGTATTATTGTTTTGCACATAATCTTATGCAAGTAATACCTGACAAGTTTTGTCGGTGTGATTTAGTAATGGATATAACAAATTGAGGAACTGTTTTTATTATGTACTTAGGAGTTCTGGAACAACCTAATTTTAAATGCACTACTTAGATGGCAAATAATGACTTATGGACTGGTGTTACTAGTTAAAATTTTGCTTATGAATGCCCTCTAAATGGAACGGAAAGCTAAAGAAAAACATATTTTGGGACTTGAACGAGTTATGCAAATGGACACTCATGTGTATTTTAACATGTTTTTACATGTAGTGCACATTTATATTACTAAAGCATATTTTTTTAAATTAAATGTAAAATTTACAATATGCAAGTCTATAAGTATTTAGTTGTAATCAATTGTACCATAACACAGTTGATGTTCGAGCTACAGTCATCTAATTGTAGCTTCTGCATCACTGTAGATGGCAACATTATCGTTGAAACATGTTTGAGTAGTAAATCTATTAGTTGTGTTTATTCTATCCAATCAAGGTCAATATGTATTTTGTTTTCTTTTTTTTTTTTAGAATGGTCATACAAAATCGCCCTCTAAAAGTGAACCAACGCTGTCTATGAAGAAATTATCTGAGAAACTCTCATCTGTCAGTTTGAAGTCTAAGGTACCGCCACTTGTTGAAAATGATGCGTTCGAAGGCATAGGTGACGACGACTTGTAAATAATTTGATTCTAATTATTGCTCATTTTATACACATGACTTCCACATTTTATAATCTCAGAAGATGGCATTTATTTTTACTGTGAATTTAATCGACCCTCATATATTTTAGTTTACATGATATTATGGTTTTAAATATTTTACTACTAAGTATATTGTTTTTATATTCGTTAGGCTATACTTATTTCAATTATCCATTTGAAATACTATTTGTATGAGTGATAATTCACCGTGCAATCTTTGGTTATCCGGCCTAATTTGGTGCTTAGGTAATTGGCCGAAAAGACCCATGTCAAAGCAGAGCAGAAATAAGAGAAACTTTTTAAAAAACAAACAAAATCACGGACATAGTACGTGATTTAAAAAATTGTAGACCATGTTGGCTTTTATGTTGTGGTATTTTTACTCACCAATTTCTTAGATATGACAAATTTTCACTCAACATCGAGTAGATTGAGATCCGGTGACTTAGGAACCAACATGGGTAAATAATAATATGATAGATAATCTTGATGTACCAGCTGCATCATTCGCCAATAAGCTGATTGCTGAAAATCCTAAGGTAATTTCACCTGTGACAGAATTGCTAAGTATTTGTACCAATGTGGGATCGGGTGACTAGCATTATAGAGTCTGTTGTTAACTTCTCTGTTAATATAAAAATTAGCTACATAGCAAATTAGCATGTTTCTGAGAAAATACTCACCTTTGATTGACCATCTGACTCATAAACTAATCACACATTCCCTTAGAGTTGTTCGGATGTCTTTAATCAAATTATACACATACATACAATGGTGAATCTGCCAAGTTGAAACTGTGGAGATATTTCTGTGTTACTATGTGTTCTGTCTTGGAGCGAGAGCCAAACATTTGCACCTGTCTGTTTAGTGTCTTGAATATATGTATATCTTTTAAGTATTTGAAAGAGTAATCTGCTACTTGTAATTTTGTTTTTATTGTCAATCCATACTCTGTTCAGATTTTTTCTTGCCTCTCTGTAGCATAGGGTAGAAACCAAAATCGGATTGCTGTCTTTGCTATTTAGCCGGCTTCTTCATTTCCTTGTTCCACAATGTCCAGGGTGTATATAATTTTTGTTTTGGCTAAAATTAGTAACAGTGTATCGATAGTTTGTGGTAGAAATAAGATGATTTGAAAGCTGCAATTGCCCAGAGGCTTAGGGTCTGTAAAAATGCAAATCCAGTATGTGTTGAGCTCAGCACAGAGTTGAAGTACAGCTATTATATTGCTTGAAGCTCTGCATCTGTGCTTCATTTGGCAGATATAAAAATCATGTTCTAATTGTAAAATGTAAACACCTGCTCATGAAAGATTGGTTGCGTTAAGTAAGCCATCTGTGTAGATATATAGAAAGTTCTGGTACTTAGTGTTAATGGTTTCTAATGCAGCCGGTCTTAACTTCTGTATGGTGTCTGGTTTTGTTATTTTAATGGTTCTGTGTACATCATGGTAGTTATATGGTTTTTCATAATTGAAATTTGCTCTCAAATGTAGAAGATTGACTGAGACTGGATGGACATTCTAAGAAATAAGTAGGTACATTCAAAAGATAATAAACCTCCAGCTTTTATGATACGGATGAAACTTTTATGTAAAGAATTTCTTAAGGTAGCATGGATGGAATTTTGCTAAATTGACTTCAAAAACCTCCAATGGCATACTGATTGTGGCAACTTATAGACTGATTCCTTAGTCTTAGGCAATTATAGCGCCTAATTTATAAAAAGTTAAACTTGCATACAAGGCGTACCACTGATTGTTGGATTGGTTTCAGTCTCTGCAAACAACCCTAGTGTTAACAAAGCAAAATTTTCACTTTATTCAGGTAAACAAATAATTTTTCTGCTAACGTGGGTCTCTAAGTATGAAATAACTGCAGTAAAATACTTAGTTTCATATGTAGCATGCAGCTGGTTTGGTATTTTGGTGCTAAATGGATTTGGTATTTGTGTGTTATATGGAACCCCTTCTCTTTTCTATATCTAACAAAAATTAGTCAAAGTAATGCATTATTTATAAAGACAGAAGTTTATTTGACTTAATTATGTTTTATATGCTCTTTAACCTTTTTTTTTTAAGAAAGTTAATTAGTAGTACCAACCTATATAAATTTACAAGTTGGAAACATATGCCTACAGTAACTAGTAACTTTAAGTTAATGTATATTCAGGTTGTGATAGTTTTTATGTTGACATTGTAGGTTGGAGGCGTATACTGTAATATTGCCATTAGTTTAATAAGAAATACAGTAGAGTCCCGATATTTCGAATTGAATGGGACCGAGAGTACCTCGGATTGTGAAAAACTCGAATCACACGGAATATGTAGAGGTTAAGATAAAACTACTATTTATAGCCCTCGTATCTCCGAAAAATTTTAAGTTTTATTAAATATACACTATTTTGTATAGAAGACTGAGGTAAAAAAAGTAATTTTATTCGCAGTAAAAAATATAAACTTATTAAAGAAATCATAAATAGTTTTTTGTTTAACTACACTGCAACGTTTACGAGCTGCGATGTCATGCCAGGGGGATACGGCAAGGCCGGGAAAAGTTTGTTTCGATGTTATTTTTGTATATACAGTAGAACTTGGATAATTTGAATGTATTTAATTCGAAATTACCCTTAATTCGAAGTTTCGGTTCGGTCCTTCGAATTTTATATGATATCTGTGTAAAATAATTATGGCTAATTCGAAGTCAACTTCTTTAATTCGAAGGTTTTTTCAACACTAAAAATAAAATTTTGTGCTGTTAAAGGGATCGCTGGATAAATAGGTCACTGTCTGGTAGAAAGGGGGCAGGACTTACGTGTTTGCACACTTATTGTAATTCTAGACGCGGTACCGGTTTCCAAGAATTTTGCCTTCCGAGAATTCTCTAGACACCGATACTGTAGTTTGTCATTGATGCTCCGCCCAATCTCTGTCTGTTGTTAAATTTCGATAAAACCTTTTGTAAACAGAACAGAACGATCATATTGTTTATTGACACTTGTACTGCGCATAAATCTATCCCACTTATATGAACATGGTTACTTACGGTTCCCCCCCCCCCCCCAACATGACTTAAGTTGTACAGCCAATGGATCAGGGCATTATAAAAAATGTTAAGCATTTGTACCGGCGACTTATTGTACAAACACTCATGACAGATTCATTGAAAAATAAAAATTTAAAGATCGGTATTCTTCAAGCAGCAAGAATGTGTCACAGTGCATGGTCACATTCAATGCTATTTGTGGCTCGAATTACACGGAATCTCGGATTATCGAGGCTCGAATTACCGGGACCCTGCTGTATAATTATAATTGTTTATGAAATGGCGTCTTTTACTGAATGCAAGAAATCTAACAAAATAGGGATTCATATAGTACACAAGTGCCAAATACTGCATGCATAGGCTAGAAATATTAATTAATATTATGTGATTAATTTTTTAAAGCACTATGTTAATTTAAATGGGAGAATTAGACAACTGCTTAATGGATAGCCAAGGTTCTATATTTTATATTTATATTTTGAACAATTTAGTAATATACCATTAATATGCGAAATTACAAAATACATAATGGTCAGTTTATAGTATTAAATAAAGTGTAGAACATTTTTTTAGACCTAAGCCATTTAATTATTACGTTGAACAAAAATAAAATATTTTATTTAAAGTTGTTTTTTCAACAGATGTTATACTTGTTGAGGTTCAGTTAAGGCTATATATTTATATCCTACGAAGTTAAATATTTTGTGTGATTACTCGGAATGGTAGACTTTTAGAGTTACTGTAAAAGGTTAGGTTAGTTAATATTTGTTGTACCCACCACCAAACTTGTGCAAGTAAAGGAGCAAACAACTTGCGGAAAAGATTTCAAGAAGTTAATAAATTGTGAAATAACACAAATTATTAAATTACATCCTATATTATAAAATGAATGGAAGCAATACCGGTAAGATTTTTTAACTGAAGAAACAAAAATTGAAATCAAGTTGTGTGTCCTTGAATGGCATTTCTTAAGGCAAGGGATTAAATAGGGATCATTATAGATATAAAATCTGAAATATAAGTAATTCAGGGCTCCCAAAAAAATTTTATTTTAATTTTCCTCAGCTGTAGGCAAATCAAATAAATCAAGATTGGTTCTTGTAATACGTCTTATTGTATTTAATTAGATAATGAAAATTAAAAAAAAAGTTTTATAGCTTTTTTTATGTCTTTTTATCAATTCAAAATTACGTAGGATTAATTCTTTAAAAAAATAAAAAGCTGAATATTAAAAGTTATAGTACAAAAATAACTTTAAAAGACTTAATAATTAGGAACAATGGTAATTTTAATACTTCTTTGATTGCACTCTTGTGATATGTATGTGAGGACCTAAGTTGCTTCCTTTGAATGAATTCCACTCTGGAAGTAAAGAATAAAATAGATCGTGTACTACAAAACTAACAAATAAATCAAACTTTGCTCAACTTTATGTGTGAAGGAGTTATCTAAATTTTTTACCGCTTTTTGTACTTTTTGTTTTAATTTGTCCTGTTTTCAAAAAAAACTTTTCTGTCTTTGACCTTCCCAAATTTTCTAGATCTGTTGGAACCCTGTAGTTATAAGTGTTAAGGACGATAGATTTGAACAAGTGCCATACTGGTCAACTGACATGTTATGCACACCCAAGAGGTAATATAACTATGGAATCGCCATACTTGCTATTTTTTTTGGTCTGCCATATTGTATTTTGACAAAGCCTAGCTTTTTTTTAGGTCTAGGCTAGGTTTTTTCACAAAGGTGACGTGATTGTTTAGAAGCAAAATTAAAATAAAACTTAAACAGTTATACCTTTTTGGATGGCATAATCCAGACACTATGTGCACTTAATTATTGTGTCCGCCATTCATGATTTGATAAGGTGCATTTTAAATCCCACTCCATCTTGGGACTGCCATACTTCAATGTTTGTTATTTAGGTTACCGTCACTATTAAAACTATTTGAAACTTTGTCAAATAAAATGAATTTTTATTTACAGGCATAGAAAAGACTTGGTTTACGATGTTAAATCTTATCAGATCATGATATTAAAATATATTCAACAAAGCAGAGATATCGGTCTCACAAAATTTAATTTTTAAACCTAGCGGCAAATATTTTACATAAACAAACAAGCAGTGATGCCATTCCATACTAGGTTAAACCCAGCCAGAGAGGTTTCTCTAAGAAATCACAGAAACACAGTTACCCCTTTTAGGAGTATCACTGTTTGACCTAAATATGTTATAAAAAAAGTAAGGGCATTTATTTTCCAAAAATGTTGACAAATCAAAATTATGTTTGATTATACCATTTACAAATATAGTTATTGGGTTAATGCTGCTGGGTAAGATGCATTGGGTGTAGCTTGTCTGTGTTTGCTGCTATAAAGTTCGTACAACGGCACTTTCTTCTTGAGGAGTCCGTTTCTTTTAAAATATGTCCCATCTCCCGGGAAATCCCTTAACTCTACCCCACTACATTTCCTATGTCAACAGTATTGCCTTCTTTGTGTTGCACCATATTTTGTCACTCGCAATATTATAAAATATTCTGTAGAAAACAATCTAGTAAAATGTCTTACAAGAAGTCTCTTGGAACAGCATTACTTAATTTAGAATTTAACACTAGCCCAGAACAGCTTTACTCCTTTCGTAATATTTTATCTTACTTGTTAATTGGTTTCTTACTGCTAGTATTGTAGCTGAGGCCTTGTAGTTGCACTACAGTAACACAAATTGCCAATTCGTTGTTCATCAAATGCGGCTCAACTAATTTAACTGTGTTTAATAAATAAGTTGCTAAATTTATTTCATAAAGGTTTTCAGGTTTTTAAAATAAAAGCTTCTTTAATTTCTGGCCTATTTAGTTTTATTTAGAAATAAAGTGTTTGTGTAAATAAACCTACTCTGGGTCTAACATTATTTTTTGCAATAAATTTAATGTTTTTATAATGATGATGTTACTCGTTATTAAGTTATGCCAATGCACTAAGACAAAAAAAGTGTTATGTATAATACTCATTGAGTTTCAAGTTGTTTTAATACTTTAGAGCATTTCATTGTAATTCAGCAATATGAAATTGCAATACCTTTAAGCACCGTTGGAAAAAAATGAAAAAGAGAAGGTTTACCAACAAAAAAATTAAAATTGTTCAGTTATAAAAAAAATATTTATTGTATTTTATGTTTTTGAGCAAACTGATGTTCACTTTTCATCCCATTTCAACTCTCCATAGTCCGTTGGTTTATAGCTTCAGATTGTCAGAAATGGTACAAATACAAAACTAAAAAAAATCTACAAGAGAATGTACAAAAAATGTTATAACTTTCTTTTGGTGCCGCCAAGGTTTATGCGCTTCACGTCGTTATAACATAATGAAATTTTTAAAATCAATCGTATGATAAGTATGCAAATGAAATTGCCTTTTTATCCAAAGTCGTTATAGCTGTATAATCTAATTAGTGTGAAATCGAGAAACTGTTCTTGTCGCTAAACTCAAACGTTTGATACAATTAAAGCAAATTCTACTACATCTCTCTTAAACTGTACAGAGTAAACCTGCTCTAATCATTTGCTGGTATTTAAAATATCACAATAAATATCTACATATCACTTTTTCCTGCAATAAAATACTTTATTTTAATAGATTCTATAGATTATTTATCATAATATATTAACTTTTATTTAATGAATTAATTATACTACATAATTTTAAGCAGTCAATATTATATTATAACGTTACTTGTTGTGCATATTATTTTATAAAATATTTCTTCACAGAAACAGGCTGTCATGTAGGTTTTTAGTTCATTATAAGTACGAATGTGAGTCAAATATAAACTGAATTTTCTCTCTCATCAAACAAATCTGGAGAGGGCAGAATGGGGTTTTGAAGGTCAGTGTATCATAAGAGGAAGAACCCAATTTGTACGATGTTTCTCCTCGTTCCTTCCTCAACACAACAATGAGTGAGGAAGAGGTTTTTACGCTTGCATAAAAGATTATAATAAAGTTTTTAAGAAAGTAAGATGTTAAACCCAATGATTACATAGTATAAAACCCAGATAGGCCATGGGCACCAACAAGCATTGCAGCAGCTGAAGGCAACTCCGCCATTTTGGTCTAGTGTAGAAGCGAAAAATGCATCATTTATAGGGAGAAAATTTTAATGCACGCTTTTCAAGTACACTGTCGTTTCACCGACTTACGATGAAGTTAAACTTTGCATGCAGACAAAACATTAGTGTTGGACAGTAATGGTGCAATTTAAAGTTGTAAAATAATTTTATAACTAATTTATGTTACAATTTAAAGTAAACATTTGTATATGGTTTTTAAATCGTGACATGAAAAAGTTAGTCTGTGAGAATTTTTTTTATTTTTTGGGTAGAGAAGTTTTGTAAGCGACAAAATTGAAAATTAGGATTTGAATTTAGCTTATTTTGTCATAAAAAGTTTTTACGAAGTGTACTCTGGTCAGAAAGGCAGGTTGAAGACAAAATTAAACACAGCCGCGCCCTCGTCACGTCAGGACGGCGCTGCATATCTGTGCGGTTCCCACTGCTCCTCAGGGCACTTCCTATCATTATAACCAAATCTATTATTACTAACTTTACTTAGTTATTAAATACGGTACTGTACTTAATTACAACACTACTTCTGCTCAGAGTAGTCTACCTATTAACTGTTCATAATTTGAATACTTTCAAAACGTATACATAATTTTCATTCTGTATACTTCATTTTGTATAGTGGTTTTTAAATTTAACACATTGACAGCAGTTATTACATAGTCTAAAACCTTAATAAGCCTCAGGAAACTTGGGTCAACTACTAATAATAAAAAAAGACTCATTGCAAATTCAAATACATTTAATGGGAAAAAGAACATTGTTCGAAAAATGACAAAAACGTAAAAAACTCAGCAACTTAAGTTTTACATTTACTGTCCTAAAAAAATGTTATTACTTTAGTTAAATGGCTTCTAACATTATTTTTATGTAATCTCTCATCTCATAACATTTTTTGCATGGTGGTGTAATTGAACTGTGAAATACTTCTGACACAATGTTTCCATTAAATCGCTAAAAGCGCTCGGTACTAGGGTGAGGCATGCTTGGCGCCGCCATCTTCGTCTAGTATCGCGCTGACAGGTCGGCTTTGCCGAGCGTCTCCCATAGCCTATCTAGGTTTTATACCATGTAATCGTTGGTTAAACCATCGGAAACATTTAACTTTAACATTTAACATTTAACTGGTTTGAGACGCAGGCAGCTTGGGGACAAAACACTGTCTTGGACCCAAATATTTGATTGGGCCATCAATCATAAAAGTGCAAAGCAATTTGAAAAATTAAAGTTATGATTGACGCCTAAGGACAAGTCTCACAGTGTACAACATCCGTCCAGTTCATGACGTTAATGAAGGTTACCGATGGCTGGTTGTATATGAAATTTATTCTGATATTATCAAACATGGGAGAACTCATGTCATCATCACTAAACACCTTGACCTCAGGGAAGTCTGTGCCCGATGGGTTTCGAGGTTATTGACCGCAAATCTAGAGATCATTGAACACCGTTACTTAAGCTCAAATGTGTCCCCTGTGATTGGTTTTTTTTTTCAAAACAATCTGAAAAAAACCAAGAAATCAAGTAATCTGTTGACAACCTCAAAGTTTCTTTCAAGAAAAAATCCACAAGCTTCTAAAACCCTGGTAAAAAAAATATGTAGACCGTGTAGGAAAGTATAAGTTAAAGGTGTTGGTTGTATTTTTTCATGATTAGTAAATGTATACAAAATAATCTGGTTTATATTTGACCCACTTTCGTTTATAACAAGCTTCAAAGATTTAAAGGAAGCTAATAATCCATCATGGCCTGAAAATAATCTGCGTTCTCAGTGTTCAAACCTAGTAATAATGGTACTTTTAAGGCAAACTGGGGCTCAATGTGAGCCTTATAGCAAACAGGAAGCAAATTTTGATATTTCTAAAGGAAATGTTTCAAGTATCCACTTTTGAAATATAATGTTTAGAATGTCAAAAATTTACCAAATAAAACAAAATTTTAATAAATTTACCAATGCATGGATATTACCATATACTCAAGATAAAATTTGTGTAATTCAAAATGTCTGTAAATAGATTTATATTTTAAAATAATTTGTGTCTATACAATAACAACAGCTGAATTAGTAACTGAATAGTAATAATCCAGATTAAAACATATTTCAGTTTCACTGGCAGCTGTTGAATAAAGGCTAAGCGCACACTAGATGTGTATTTTAACCGTATGTACACATTCGATAAATTTAGTGTATAGGCCTAGCATAAATCTCATTACTCTTCTTTTATATATCGTCAATATGGATTATTTAACTGGCACAACAGTTTTTCATAGTTGATTGGATTTGTTACCCAAATGCAACACCTAAGTAAATTTTAGTAATGTTTATAAAGATAATCTTATCACGTACAAATGATAAATTAATATAACTACCTCCACTGTCCTTTTGCCATTTTTACTTTCTCCCCCTATACCATAGTATATGGAGAAAGTATTGTATTCGTCAAAATTTTCGAGTTTGAGTTTTTGGTGGAAATATCCGTTTTGGGCCCCCCTGAACCTAAAAAAGTGGTTTTCGGAGTGATGTCTGTGTGTGTGTCTGTATGTGTGTCTGTGTGGATGTTATCAGACCTAGAGCCTAAACCAGTCGTCCGATTTTGATGAAATTTGGTATGGAGGTACTAATCCACGGTATCTCCAGGCGTTTTTTTCATTTTTGTGAATTTTTTATTTTTATGGCTAATTTTCCAATAAAAACCCTTAAAATAACGGAAAAATCAACTTTTCTCAAAAACGGCTCCAACGATTTTGATTAAAATTTCATAGTTTATTAGGGACCTAAAGTACTATAAACTGTAAAATTTTAATCAAAATCGTTCGAGCCGTTTTTGAGAAAAGTTGGTTTTTCGTTTTTTTATGGGAAAACAACTTTAATACAAAATCACCTCTCCTACCCCACCCTACAAGTAACCGTGAATCTGTTTAATAATTTAAATGTTTGTGAGAAAGTATGTGCCAGTTCCTGGTACCGTTTATTTTTTTACATTCTGTTTTGATAACTGAAATACAGTGAATGCTCGATTGATTCAACAGACCTCAATTTATTGGACTTGGAAATAATGGTCTAGACTGGGACTAGCTTTCTACTCCAGCTATTGTACTGTACTTTCAGAAAAAATTTGTGTTGCCATGGTGTAGCGCAATTGTAGACTATGCAGTGCACGCTTACTTCTACCACTTATTTCACTTCCAATTCAACAGAATTATTCAAATTTTGTAACTACTGTATTTTATATTATTTAAATGTATGTTTAGAGTGACAAACAAAAATTATGTTGTTTTTGAAGTTTTGTTTTTGTTATGCTGATGTTCCCCAAAGCCCTTGAACCAAACAAAAATAATGCCAGTAACAAACTAGGCAGGCTTATTTACTGTTCTCCTTAAGTGGGCGGTCCAATTCTTATGCACGTCAGCTTCAAGGGTTTATTGCACTCCCATATAAAGAATATCAAACTCCTGTCAAGTTTCATAAGCTCAGTGAACCTAAGGATCCTTTTGGCAAGGTTACAATTTATTTATTTACCGGTATTGTACAATGTGAGAAATATTTGTTTCTGCCCTTTTCATAACGGGAATTAGAATTTGTTGACATTCTTGGAATCGTGAAATACAAATTGAAATACTAAATCATTCAGTACTTGCCGCTAATTGTGATTATAACGGGTCAAACCCGAACTGATAACAATAACTGGATATTTTTTTAGTCCATCTAACTAATGTAGTGTAGGTCTATTGCACAAAGCTCCAATAACTTATAAAATTATCAACTTTAGTCTACCCTCCAAACAACTCAGCTCAAATACTAAACCTTTCAAGGACTTTTTTTATTGCGTAAAAGCAAAATCGCGTAAAGCCGGACAGCGTATAACCAGGACTGCCTGTATCTTATGTAAATTAATTAATTATAGGTATAATGTTTTAAAATTTTCTATATGTCAATAATATAACCCCCTTTTCCTATAAAGATTTAGTTTTCGCTATTCCCGGTTTTGTTATTTGCGGCAATTTATCGGAACCTATCCCCGATAGCGAGGGAATGCTGTACAAAAAACATGCACAACAACAGAAATGATACGAGAGATGACGGAGCACAAATTGAGCTCCATTAGTTTTTCCTTCCGTTGCGTTTCTTCTAAAAACGGAAGGGAAGGGATAGATTGTTTGAGCTGTCCTTTAATACCGCCTCGTCTTGAAAAAAAATCGAGAAAAAAAATTTAATTCTTTCGAGATAACGAAAAGGACGAAGAAAAACGGATGAACGCAACCGGCAACAACACTACTAGTACCTAGCTGTTGTATCTAATCCTTCCTTCTTTCTGATGGACCTGGTATCCGTTTCACCGGACACTTGTTGCGGTAGCTTCCTTCCCACAAAACGGATGAAAAACGTGAAGGAAACAAAACCGAACAATTCCTACAGGCCCATTGGGATTAATGTGTTGTCAATGTCCGTACCCAAAACACAACGGAAGGGAAAAAACAGATGGCGTAAACCTACACTAAAGCGGACAAGCGATAACAGCAAGTAAACAATAATGGCACAACGGGATGTAAGTCACCAATTTCGGCACGAGCACTGTCGGATCAACCGGAGCGGAAGACGAGAGGGGTTCTACTATATTTCCTTTCTGCCATAATAAGTATGATCGTGACTTAAATTTAATAAGTGATAACATAACCCTGAAAACCGCATCCACATTTGCTTCCGTCTTCTCCTTAAATAAGGGGCTGGAAGAGATTCATGTAGAATATGACATATTTATGACAAATGATTTCCGATTCAGTGGACTTTCATAACAACGGACATCGCCTTCCTTCTATTAGTCCATTAAATCGAGCATTCGCTGTAAATATATTTGACTTCATGGCTATTTTCTTTCATGTATTTAAAGTTAAATTTTTGACATCCATTTACTGCATGCAATTCTTACGTAAAATCGTATGAAATCCCAACAAGGTAGGAACAAATTGGGCATCAGATCGATAGGTATATCCAGTCTGCACTCATCCACGTTCTTACTAGAGTCGTATTCATTTTCTTTCTTATAAATACACATCTAATATGCGCTTAGCCTAAAATTTCAGCCTAATCCGATACCTTGAATATTGTAAAACAAAATGTTTAACCACAACTGCCTTTTTCCTTTTGTTGGATTTTACTGTGCAACCTTTTACAATAACTCTGTGTTGTGAGAATGAGATTTTGTCGAAGCATGAAGTAATGTTAACTTGGGTCATTCTATAGCTTAGTGTTAAACAGTTGGGAATGAGGTTGATGTGCGAAAAAAGACAAATTTTACACGTGGCTAGAATGGCATTTTATATTTGCTCACACAATAATCTTGTTTTTAATTATGTAACTGTGATCTTTTTGTCCTAAACAATATTATTACTTTTATTATTGAATATTATACATCCTTAGAATATCATTTCTACATATAGCCTGTTATAAAGTACTGTAAACATATTAAATTTGATTTAGCAAAACTTAATTACGTTTATTTGTGTAAAATTTATTCCAAATATATTAAAAGCATTGTAGACTATTAGATTGTTTAATTTTTTAATAATTGTGCCAAAACATGATTTTTAATATATTTTGTAAAATGGAATTTTATGAAATTGCAATTCTTTCAGAATATATGTAGTTTGCAGAAACTGATTTTATAATTAAATTTGAACTTTTTGGTAGATTAAAACTTGTATTTATTTTATTTATTTATTTATAATTTTAGCTAAAAATTTTAACTATGGTATGGATAACTTATTCATAGTAAAATTAAATTACAAATTTGTTCTATCTGTTATATATTATGTATAAAATTATTAAACATATTATTATTTTTTAATACTTATATTTGGCTCAAATTATTGACATATCCTTCCTTTTTGCGAGTAAGGCGACATTCCAATCATTGACGTTTCTACACTATACTAGAAAAAGTATCGCTCTGTGTATTGAGTAGTTTGTTGTGCTTTTCACCTGACTATACCAAAGCAGTTGTGGCTATTGACAAATACAATGTCAATTCGGCTAAATGCCAATTCCCACAGCGTCCAACTAATCCAATTCCAAACTAATCGAAAGTTTGCCTCATCAAGTGCAGTAGGAACAGTAAGATCTGTGCAGGCTCATGAGCTTACTCGGACTGACTGCCTTTTCCATATAATGTTGGTAAAAGCTCCAAACACCAAAGGCTTGTGGTTCAACGGATGTCAGACCTCAATGTGGTTCGTGCACTGTTCCCACAGTCTTGTCAAATAATAAATACTTAAGTACGAAATGACAATCATATTTTTTTTTATGCTAGTTTTAACTAAGGCAAATGTTTTCTTTCTATAATCTGCATATTTCTAATCATTACTAAAATTACTTATAATAAATTCTTTAAGACAAATCAAATCCATGTTGTCTCAGCAAACAGTATATGTTTAGTCAATTTATTTAAAAACATTTAATATTATGTTAGGAATGTTAAATTCAGTTAAACCTGTATGTTAAAAAAGCTTGAGTTACAAGGGCAGCCATTAAAAAAAAATCTGATAAATTTATTTTGTAACTGTGATGGACCTAATTAGTTTTGTATATATGAATATTTATTGGTAGCCATACCTACTAAATCTGCACATAACCTCTTGAAAGAGATGTTTATTTTTATATGTAAAACAAAAATTAAAAATACAATATATTTAATTAAACAATTGTAATTAATAACTGACAAAATAAACCTCAATTATTTCTTTTTCATTATTTTAGTGTAAAAAAATGGGTTTGCTAACAAAAATGTGAATTGAAATTTGTTTTGATATTTTCTCTTTTGGCATTCCAAACTTTGACATAAGTGTAAGAATCTGTCATGTAGGTTACTAAAATATTTTGTTTAAAAATCCTTCCACTTAACAAACATTTATGAATTTTTATCAACATGACCAGAAAGAAAAGGAAATAATTTAACATTCATACATACTGTGTCTAACTGTTAAGTAAGAGTACAGACTATGTTTCAATATTCTCATAAAAGTGTTATAATGTACATCTATTTTATACAAAACAATTCTATCAATTTTAAAACGGGAGCAACGCAATCTATTGTTATTAAAACGTAACTGAAACACATGTTAATGACGGTGTCTTTGTGCTATAGTAAGAGAACAGTATATGTTTCAATAGTCTCATAAAAGTGTTATGATGTGAATGTTATTTATATAAAATTCTAATAAAATGTAAAGCTATTTTATATTAAACAATTCGATCAATTTGAAAACGACATTCAAGGAAAGTCACCCAGGGGATAACTAACAATTCAAAATATCCTTCCGTAATAAATAATCAATCAAATGGATAAGAAATAAAGTCGTTCTAAACTAAACACGCATGAGTGCGAGAGAGACAGAAAACCAGCAGTGGAAATTCATTCATGTATAATCTGAACCAACGACATCTAGTGGGCAGGATCGTAAACAAGAAATTAATAACATTGGAATACCTGACTTTCGACAACATTTTGTATAATTAAAATTATTTCCCGACCTCGTACCTATCTCTTTCCTATATCAAAATATATTGAAATTAATCGAATAATCCATCAAAATTATAATATCAGTACAATAACAAAGCAATTGACCGAAATTCACATTTTAAATCCAACCGAAACTAGGCCAATCTACAAAAACCTAGGCCAAGTCAGAAATCAAAAGATCAATCCCAACAAAACCAAATTTCAAATTAAAAAAGTAATACTACCGTCAAATAGAACGAAAAATTCTGAATGTAAAATGTCTTTATGAAAATCCCCAAAGAAGTACCATTAAACCGATAAAATTAGTCAAAGGTAACCTGAATCTCAGATATCGCTTAAAAACGAAGTAAGACATATTTGTTAGGCTCCGCCCTCGATCACGTGACTACACGTATCTTCACGGAACCAAGTTTAAAGTGCTAAATGTATAATTTTAGTTGTAAATATTAGATGTTACAAGGAGCTACTTTAGGTATTTTTGTTTAATATTTTATTTAATCAATTTCTCTTTCCTTTTCCCATTCTACCTTATTTGTAAAACTAAACTACCTCAAAATTTAACTAAAATTACACAAAACAAACACTCAATATTTAAAAACACCCAAATTTAACATAACAATTAAATCCCCAGAAGATGTGAAATTTATCAGGCCTTATGTACCATTTCCTGAAAGCCTAAAGAAGCCAAATTGGAACCCAAGCCATTTCAGTAATTGTTGAGACTCCATAAGAAGCAGATGTACTACTAGACCTCTCCAAAATACGACAAGATTACAACCTATTATAAAACTGATAATTAACTGTGCTTCGTTAAATAAATAACCTTTTTTTTTTAGTATACTATAGTGAAGTGAAATAAAAATATTAATTCTTCCAACGACTACGCTCGAGAAGAGAACTTTATAAACTTGGTGAGATAAATCTAATTCATTAAACTATATAGTTGGTGATACTCTCATTAAAAAACATCTATTGATTCCCTTTTACAAAGTAAAAGAACTCATATATTCAAACTTCTGAAACTAAAATAATCTGTATATAAACTAAATAAGAGAATTGGACTATAGATAATAATTTATAATGTCCTCAATATTACACACACAAACACTTACACATTTACACCCTTTTACATATTGTACTATTCATACTTTGCAATTTCTATTTCAAATCTTTATATGTAAATAAGTTTATTTGATAATTAATTCTGTTCATAAAATATTGGGAAGAGTCGGCACTGACCTCCCGAGATAAGAGTGCTATAAAAGACAATTAATTTTGTAAAATAATTAAAAACATTTTAGTTTGAGTTAACTTGTTATATATAAACTGTATCTATATCTTTTGGCTCTTTAATAATTAATAAACAAGTGATAACATTTGTAAACTTGTGTCTGCAGTTTAATCAATCATTAGATTGTTGAAATTAAAAAGAAAAATAATTATCAATCTTTAGCCTATATTGTAATTTGGCTTCCAACGTGAGGCATTTAAAAAAAAAATAAATAAAAATATTGTAGTCAATTGCTACAAGTCAGTATTTAGCCAAAAATAACTTTCATAAAAGATCTCATTATTGATAGTAATTTTTTATGGAATAGTCATGTTGACAATATTAGAGCAAGGGTTAGTTCAGCTAAAAAAGTTAGAGAATATTCGGGGACTTCCTTACTGTTAATGGCGTAATCAATTTACATTTGAATTACGGAATCCTACTCTGGGGAAGTTAGTTCCTCAATCCAAAATATAAGACGAATATTCACCCTCGGAAAAAATGTATTGGGCTTATAGCAGGATTTTTAAGAATACTAACACTTCCAAGTCTGTACATACTGGAAGTATTTCTTTATTTCAAATTTAATTATCATCATATTCTGAATAAGGACATTCAAGGCTATGATATCATAAATGCCTTCAAGTATCGTGCAAACCAGCACAGGATAGGTCTTTATTGAAAAATGTCATCACAAATGGGGGCAATATTTATTAATAAACTTTAAAAAAATTAATACAATTAGGTACTTTTGGACTATGATTTTAGTAATTTTGTCTGTGGAGGTGTCCTTTGCATCATGGTTATGCTACGTAAATTTTAATGTCCTCTCGGTGCATTTTGTTTCAATTATGTAGTTTTTAAAAGTATTTTGTTGTGAGCGATTGTTAAAATTTGTAATTTTTGATGTAATACAATTATTTATTTATGTAACTGAAATTACTAAACCAGAGTCTTTAATACCATATTTATATAAATTATGTATTTTAAAGATGTATTATGTTATAGTGATTGTTGCAGTTTTTAAATGATGTAATAATACTGACATGAATAAACTAAAGTTATAATACTAAAAGTGCAACTTTATAAATAGTTATAAGTGTGACTCTAGCTATGCTATTATGTTTAGTCCAAAAGCAATAGAAATAAATTAAGTTACATACCCGAACTGGAAATTTGGAAATAGCATGGAATGCAAAACAAGCTGGATTACATTTTTTTGAAAGAAAGGTCAAATCACATACCGTATTTAACAATTATTATACAGTGGAACTTGGTTATAACAGCATCGGCTGTAACGTCAACTTGGGTTTAACGTCACATTTTATACAGACTGGCCAAAATTGAACATTTTATGTTGTACGAAAACCCGTTTATATCGTCAACAAATATCGCGGCGCTCGGCTATAGCGTCAAAAATTTTGCGATTCTTAGGTTGCAAAAGTGGTAGTGTGCTTGTATTATGTCCCAAAGTTCATAGAAACAATGTGTAGAAACAACAAAAGCAAAAACAGGTCACAAGCCGGACGTTGAGCTGGTGACGGGATGAAACTCTTTTGTGTAATTGGTGTCTCGAGGGGGCGGGGGCTGTCCCGCATACCTGGGTCTTATCCCTTCCCACCCCTACATTCTACAAGGTCAATGACTGTGGTGACACAGGCACACTGTACTGTATTGTTTGTTTCATTAGTTACGGTTGCACAACGGAGAGAATTTATTTTTCTGAAAGGACCGTTCAAAAGAAGATCACAGATTTTTTTCGACAGTAAAGTAAGATTTTTATTATAAAATATTTAATTGTGAAAACGTATCATTTTTTTATTAATGTTTTTTTATTATACTATTCCAATGTATGAGTAGATTTCAATAAACAGTGTTGTACTGTATATAGCAGAACATTTGCGTTTTTACTTTGTCCTTTCACACAAATTTAAGGCTGCTTTTTTTATAACGTCACTCGGATATAACGTTAAAAAACTTCCGGTCCCTTTGATGACGTTATAACCAAGTTCCACTGTATACACTTAGACCTATTATGTACTTTTCTTTTTATTCACCACTAGATTTGCCATTTTTGTTTTATTTAACCCACCCTTCCCTGCTATGGCTATACAGTTATTTACAACTACTGAATAAAAATTAAGATTTAAAAAAAATTTGTCCTAAACAAGTCACTAATAAATGAGAATTTTGTGAAACAATAAAACTAGGTTTTTATTTTCCTTCCTTTGTACTGTAAAATTGAAGAACTGGCGAGGTTGTAACACATTTTCTCTTAATACACAATGCAAAAGGTTTCAGTTTTCAATTAAAATAAAATTTACAATTAATTTACATTATTATTATAACAACTGTATATACAAAGAAATATGAGACATGTAAATTCAGAAAAAGACAGGTGATAAAATTATATAAAATAATGACGTAATCGAGTCCACAAGGCAACATTTACTACAGAATTGTAACTATGCACTAACAAAGTAATTAATTAGTACAGTAGAATTGCATCTAAGTTAGGTAATCATTCTAAATACATCTGCTGAATGCGTATTTAATGATTTTTATCCCATTGTTGTTTTTCTTCCCTTTCTCTGATGACTTCTTCCAAGTATGGTTCCAGATAGCGATCATCCTAAACAGAAAAAATTTATACAAAATGACCCACATGTTTAAAAAAAAACATAAGTATAACTTTTTCAATATTCATACTAAAAATGTTTATTAACCCTCCCAGTGGCAGACTGCCCAAAGTGACGTTCTCTCAGGCGCAAGATGCAGCTATTTCGATAATTAGCGAGAATTTGCATACATTTGCATTTTCGATTAATTAATTCACTTAGAATTATCCAATCGTAATAAAACCGGCACCGTTGGAAAGAAAATGAATTAAACTTTAACTTTTGTATTTAAAACTTTTTCGTAACACATATTTTTACAAGATCATCACAGCATTGGATTCATTAGACTTTTATCTTTCAAGTGGTATTTTTAAATCATCTGTGACTACAATCGTTTATGAGATACAGAATTTAGAATAAATGCTTGTCCATTGGTCAAGATTGGGCCAATAAGGAAGCATTTTTTAAATCGATTTTTACTATCAGAAATCGATTTATTCCTAAGATGTGTAATATACCGTTTTAAAGATAACATACCAAAGTTTTAGTCAATGTGCAGTTCAAATAATTTTATCATATTAGGTTGGTACAAACTGAATTGAGAATCACACGATTTTAGGAGTTTACGGTCGCCATTTACCGCGGTTACCTAACAATTACATGCAAGTATTTTTTCTCTTGATATTTTTACTGAATTGAAAGTGTTTATAGTTTATAAAACTGTGTTATATTGTGTTACAGTTACAAATAAATAAGTGTAGAATGTGTTATTGTGTTTTTTAGAGAAATTATGTTTATAAAGTGTTAAAAATAGTGTGTTCTAAATAGTGAGTTTTGTTTTATTTTTTGCAGATAGCCTAGGCTAAAATTTATTTAGCCTATAAACTATTGTATAAACTTTTTATAAATAATAAATAGGCCTACAGTATTGATTAAATGGCAGATAAGCCTAGAGTTATTGAAAGGTTATCAGAAATTGATCGGATATATAGTGGTTTTTAGACATAATACTAATATTTAGCAATGTGCCTAACCTAACCTAAATTTGACAGATTTACGCTTAGGCTATATGATCGCAATGCGTTTTTTTATTTTAAGTGTATGATATTATTTCACTTTTTAACTATTTTCTACAATTTTGTTTTATATGTTGAAAAAAATACAAAAATATTTCTTCAACATTATTCAACTTTGTTTATAGGATTTTTGGTAAAAATCATTTAAAGTTTATACATTTTTGTTCGTTCTGTTGTACCTGATTAGAAAATGTAAGGTTTTTCTTACAGTCCAATTCTATAATTTATTCTCTACAATTTGGTATAATAAAATTTCATTTTGGAGTAAAAAATATATAGCCTAGGCCTATTAGTTTTGAAAATAGGCATGTTTTATTATTGTTTTTTGTAGTTTGAACATAAAAATTGGTATTTTCAACTTAATATTTTTGAAATTGAAATATATTGTTACACATTTCTCTTTATAATTATTTTCTACAACTGTTGTATATCTTGAAAAAAATTACAAAAATATTTCTCCAAAATTATACAACTTTGTTTATAGGATTTTTGGTAAAAATCGTGGAAAGTTTATACATTTTTGTTCGTTCTGTTGTATCTGATTAGAAAATGTAAGGTTTTTTGTAATTTCGAATCTTACAGTTCAATTCTACCATTTATTCTCTACAATTTGGTATAATAAAATTCCATTTTGGAGGAAAAAATATATAGGAATATTCGTTTTGAAAATAGACCTATTTTTTATCATTTTTGTAGTTGGAACATAAAAATTGCTATTTTCAACTGAAAATTTTTGAAATTGAAATATATTTTTACACATTTATATTTAACTAAATTACAAAACTTTTGTATATTTTGAATAAAATTACAAAAAAATTACTATTTTTTATTTAGGCATAAATTTGGTTTTTTCCCTTCCGTTTCTGAACATTTTTTGCTTTCTAAGCTAATAACTTTTACAATTTCAAAAGAAACAAATTTTTAGTGGCATATTTGAATTCTTTGAAGTTTCTTCTACAAAAAAGCTATGGAACACCTTTGGATTGGGGTTCATTTACTATTTTTGGCGAATTTTTTAAAATATGCTTGCAAAACGCTAAAAACAGGCTTTTCAATTTTAGCTTTAACCATGCCACTTGGAGGGTTAATAACTGTAACATTATGTTCAATCTAATTCAATATTCTGAAAAGTTAACATAATATAGAGTAAACAAAAGTGGTAATAATAGATTAACCTATAAAGAGACCTTGTGTATTCCAGCTGTCACATCTTAATCTGAGATGAACTGGTTAAACCTGTTATATTCGAAATATAGAATAAATAATATAATAGTTTAAAAAATAATTAATAAACAGCGGTGTATTAAATTGAACAGCCAATGAGAATTGAGTAAAAGTGAACTGTGTGAAACAAAGTATGTATCCCTGTATGAATACAAGTGGACTTGTTCAAATGTAGGTCAATGGCACACAGTATTGTACAGTGATTTAGTTAGTTACATCCATTTAGTGTGAAGCAAGTCAAATTAATTTAAAAGAAGTGACTGAAATTAGCAAAAGTGTCAGAAGTAAATCCTTCTCTGGAACTGTCAATAAAATTCAGTCGAGCACTTGACATGGCATTAGTGTTGTACAACAAAGTGCGAAAAGAACTAGAACTGAATAAAAAACAATCGAAGAATACAAGTTTTTTTAAACTTAATTAAAATGAAGTTAATTTTAAAAAACTTTTATTTTTGTAATTTTAGTGTTACAGATTTCACAGTGATAGGTCTAAATATTATGTACAGTGTGGACTGTACAGTTCTTAGATTTTAGTGAAGAGTTTCAATGATTATAGATTTAGTGTTATGAAACTGAAATTATCATTCTGCAGGTTAAACAGGATGCTTTTTTAAAAAAATACAGTAAAATTTTTCGGAACCTATCTCAATTCTTTGCAGCTACAACAACCACCGAATACACACTCAGCAGTAACAAAAGACTCTTCAAGTCTGATTTAGTTTTTTGTGACAATTACTTTTAAAGACTAAGAAAGTCTATTAAATAATACAATTCCAGAACTGAGCGGGAGAGTCTTTAATAAATGTTCCCTGTATGCCAATCACATCTAAAACCTCCCTTTTTTTTCTTGTGTCGTAAGAATAATAGTCACTATTTTGAGCTATAATGCTTTTAAAAAGGCAATATAAAATTAGGCCTACTACTGTAATGTATGCTATAATATAGTTTCCTTTGAGGTTATAAACTATATATAAATACAACCTTTTATCATCAATATATTTGAATTGTGCACCATGATTCAAAATCCATGTGAAGTGTGATGTGTATGTGCGTGTAAATATATGTGTAATTTAGTATGTATTAAGAAGACTTGTAAATGACCCAGTGAGGTCGAAACCGCAGTCGTCAATATACAGGACGCCTAGATCGTAAATGCAAGGTAATGTTATAATTATTAATTTAACATTGTGATCAAGAAGTAGGATTTATAATGTATAAAATTACTTCAAAGATGAACATGCTCGGAAGGGTTAGGATTTTAAATTCCTTAAAAGCACCCCTGCATAACAATACTCTCCTCATAACCTTTTAACGTGCTGTGTTTAGAGATGATCAGACATTGAAACCATTGACTACATAAGCCTTAGTCACCTGCTTGTGAATAGTACACGGTCCTTGGAATGTGAAATCAAATGATAATCCTAGCTTCACAAGTGGTGGTGTTTAAAAACTTCTTAACACTCATAGACACAATAAAAAAACAAAACAGTTAGCAATCAGTAAACTGATGACGTCTAATCTTGATCAACGCTTGATCGCTATCAATTCCGCAAGGCGCTAATGGTTACTTTCAGGACAGCCTTTATAGTATAGACATCTAAATACAATTTCGATTTACATTAAGTTATTTAAACCTCATGAAATAGCATTATTGGTTACTACTTCTCACAAACATCTTCAGAACGTGTATTACAAATTTGATTAAGAAAATATAAATCACCTTAAAGGTAAAAACTTCAGCCAAATTGGAATATTTTTATAAATATTAAGTTTTTAACTTTCATAGGAATCTTAGTAGGATTTTGTGACAAACGTATCTCACCTCTTCATATTTTGTCCATTGTTCCTTGGGAAGGACAATTTTCTGTGTGGATAATTGAAATGCACGGATTATGCGGTAATTGCGCTCATCCACAAGGTTACTTGGCAATCTTCTGAGAGCTTCAACTACATCATCATCGTCATCCAAACAATCATTGTGTTTCAAACCTACATAATGTAATAATATAATATCACAACACATAAATATTATTACTAAATAGTATTCATTTTCATTTCATTTTCATTTTATTTATAAAGCTGTTGACAAAATTTCAATTGTATAGCCATGGTCAAAGTATTTAAAAAACGTACATTAAAATTTGAATAATAAAAATCACCATACATCTAATTACACAAAACTACTCCACAATCACTCATAAAAGGTAAATCATAATGGTAGATAGTAATAAAACTGAGAACTTATGTTAACAATAGCTTATATGGATTGAACAAAACACGTATGCCAGTCAGCTATTCACAAAATGTCAGAGAACACAACAACAATAATTAAAGAAACAAAACAAGCAATAAATGGAATCCACAATACAATAAAATACACTGGCAATACCCCAACTATTCAAAACTACCAATAAGGATCTGGGCACAGCTTTCCCAGACTCATTCCTCTATTGCATAAACTCACCCACGGAGTAATAGCCACCTCTCACCAACAAATCCTTCAGATGTTTTTTAAAAGTTAAGTTGTTTTTATTTTCTTAATAGACTCTGGGAACCTGTTAAATAAAGCTGTTCCAGCTTGAGCAGGTAGTTTTTTATGAAGATTTAGTCTGTGTTTTACCAATCTTAAGTCACTCCCCTTTCTGGTGAAATAAGTGTGGTAGTCGCTATTTTGTGCTGTACAGCACTTAAACCGACAAAACAGTATTACCTACATTATATAAATACAGGGAAGTGTTAAGAAGTTTTCTGCTTTAAATACATCCCTGCATGACTGGTCATTTTTCAAATTTGAAATTACCCGTATGGCTCTTTTCTGCATGACAAATAGTCTTTGCAATTTGGTTGAATTTCCCCATAATATAACACCATAATTTAAATGAGAATATATTAAGCCATAATATACAGTTTTAAGGATATGCTTGCTGCAGCCTTGTTTAGCTAAGCATCAAAGAACAAAAATACCAGAAGCTATTTTTCCGCAAATGGTATCAATGTGGTCCGACCATGTCAGTCCTTTGTCTATATTTAGACCTAAAAACTTAACTAACAGACCTGACCTCTTCTAGTTGCTCTTCACCCAGAAAGATGTTAGCACCTGAAGATCTAGCCTCTTCAGTGAGACCAAAGTGCATGAAATTGGTCTTTTTGGAGTTAATTTGTAAATTCGCATCATTAAAGAACTGACCAGCTACACTAATTTGCTCAAAACATCTAAATTCTATTTCATCTAAACTTTTACCACTGAAGGTGAGAGTTGTATCATCTGCGTATTGAATCACATTGTCAATATTAACAGAAGTTGACAAATCATTAATGTACAATAAAAATAAAACCGGGCCAAGAATTGATCCCTGGGGGACCCCATATTTGAACTCTACCTTGTTGGACTGCTCACCAGCAATCACTACTTGCTGTGTTCTTTCCGTCATATATGATTTAATCCACCGTAAAGGCAGTCCCCTTATGCCAATATGTTCAAGTTTATTAAAAAGTGTTTTAAAATTTACACTATCAAAAGCTTTGGTGAGGTCTAAAAAAACACTGAGTGCCTGATCACCCCTATCCAAAGAATTAACTATAAATGATATTAAATGAACAACAGCATCAACTGTTGATCTACCTTGCCTAAAACCATATTGACAATCAGAAAGAATTTTATACCTGTTTAAAAAGTTAATAAGTCTGACCAAAAATGCCTTTTCTACCACTTTGCCAAATATTGGCAGCAGTGAGATTGGGCGATAATTATTTACATCGCTCGATTCTCCCTTCTTAAACAGCGGAATAACCTTTGCTATTTTTAATACGTGTGGGAATTCTCCACTCTCAAATGAGGCATTGATCAGGGCAGATAGTGGTCTCACCAATTCGTTTTCACACTGTTTAACTAGCCACATTGAGATACCATACGAATCGGATGAAGTTTTTGCTTTGAAACTTCTTATTGTTCTTTTTATTTCTAGTTCACTCACAGGAAAGAGCATCATTGAACTACTTAAATTGGAAAAACCTTCGCTGTCTTTTATTAAACAAATTGGCTTTGTTATATTTGCGAAAAAATATTGAAAATTTCAGCCACAGCAAAAGGCTTTTCCCCATTGACATTGAGCTCAACCCGAGAAGGGCTTTGATTTGTGCTCCTGTAGCCGTTAATGATTTGCCATGTTGTTTTTGATATGTTACCAGAAAGGGTAATTTTTTTATTTATTTCATAAGCCTTAGCAGCTTTTAAGACCGTTTTATATATTTTTTTATAGTTTCTAAAAAAGACTTTAAATTTTTTGTCATTTGAGCACTTATTCTGGAGGCTTAACAACTTCATTCTTTCCCTTGACTTCAAAATCCCCTTGGTAACCCATGCATTTGGCTTAGGTTTACAACTCTTACTACTAGTTCTAATCCAGTGACATGAAAGATCTAGATAATGTAAAAAAATGTTCAAAAAAGAGTCCCATTTTTGGTTCATACTGCCTGCACTCTCCACATCTAACCAAGCCTCACGCGAGATCAAAGATCCCAGGAATGCAATGTTATTAGGCTTCAGAAGCCTTTTCCATTTATACGAAACTGTTTCCGCCTTGGGAATAATGTTATTAAGAACAACACCAATCGCAAAGTGATCTGAAATACCAGTCTCCATACAATCAACTGAAACCTCATCTGAACTCAAATTTGTTAATATGTTATCTAAAGAAGTCATAGATGTAGCCGTAACTCGTGTGGGCGAGTCTATGAGCCATACCCGGACAACAAGTCTCTGAGTCCTTGTGTGGTCAAATGATTTGTGTCCATCACATTTATATTAAAATCTCCCATGATAATAAAAGTTTTGTTCTCTTTTGCAAGCTGATCTAAAACATTTTCCAGACCTGAAAAAAAAAAGTTAATATCTCCACTTGGAGAACGATATAATCCTATCACTGTTATAGACATTTTACTCTCCGTAACTATCTGAATGGATGTTATTTCAAAGTCTTTTTCTCTACACAGATCTTGTTTTAATGTCACTTTTTTATACAAAATATTTCTTTTCAAAAATATAATTACTCCCCCACCCTTGTACACAGTTCTACAGAATACATTCCCATTTTTTAAATTGGGAATATTAAATGAATCTACTTCATACTGTCTGAATGCATGCTCTGTTAAAATCAATATGTCTGGTTCACATTCCTTACATAACAAACAAATTTCATCAATTTTATTTCTGGCTGACTGTGCATTCAGATGGATTATTTTAAAACCCGGATTATTAAAAGAAGCTGTCTGACCAAAACCATGCCCCTGAACCTCATTCACATTTATTTCTTTTCTAAAAAAATTGAACTTAATCTGGAATTTACTGTTATACTTAAATCTAAAGTGTTAGTTTCTTTATTAGACACAGTGGCACAGTTTGTTTTCCTTAAACTTCCATGAGGCAAAGAAAGTTCCGAGTCATCTTGATTTGGAGACACACGATAAGTAGACACTGAAGTTTGAAGACAGGAATCAACATTATCATCAGTGTCCTGTAGTTCCCTTGTCGAGAATGTAGAAGAACATGAACTTGGTTTTAGAGATGATTTTCCCTTCACCAGCCATCTTTCGAGGAAGGTAGTTTTTGAGGGAAGAATGTAGTTCTTCTTTGCTTCCTGTTCCTTAGTTGTTTCCAACCACTTCTCTAGACCTGTTTTCTTCTTTAATTTATTTGTTTTATTTCTCAACAACTCCATCAGCCTGGTACACACCACTGATTTCCCGTGTTTATTCAAATGACCACTCCTGTTAAAATCATATGATGACACTCTATCATTTATAAAGTTGATAGAAATGTTATGCAATTTTTTGTTTTTGCTTGAGTTGATGTGTCTATGTATAATTTGATTTGCATTATTAACTAGATGGCTTTTTAACAAGGTATTAGGAGGGCTGGGTATAGTGTTAATTATAATTTTAGATTTAAACGAAATTGGAAGGACCTTTTCCAATGCATCTTTAATATTGTACCCATAGTTACTACCAGGTGTAACATCATTTGATCCTCCAAAAACAATTAACACATCATTTTCCGTAAGCTTTTTTCCAATACTGTGTGCCTTTTCAGCTACATGTGCTATAGGAGCACCTGGATAAACATATCCTAAAACTTCGTAGTTTCCTTCAACCATGGTCTTCAATTCTCCTGCAATCTTTACAAATACACACACACAAGAGACAAAATATTCATGTCTTTTAATACCGAAGAAGATGGTGTTGTTACTGTACACATCAAAGGATAACCGAGTCACTGGGGGGAAAAAATAATTCTTGGTAATTAACTAAAACACCTACACAGGTGAGCAAACTAGCTGCACCATTAAGTGGGGTTTGGTGTACCTAGTGGACTAGAGTCAAACACACATATTACTTTACAACACTTAAAACATAAGATATATGGCTAAAAAATATCCGGATTAATGCTATACATAAAATTCTTTATTTTTATTTCTTCA
>JAGFPH010000838.1:258275-276044 GCA_018207615.1 Philaenus spumarius
GAGTTTTTACTTTCTCCTCGAAGTTTTTATATTGCAAACCATCCCTTACAAAAATGATATTAATATCAACACATTGACATGCCATATACCCAATAACAACCATACAGTAGTAGTTGAGACTAGTGACTGCTCCCAACCATAATACTACCATTACAGCCTGAATGGAAAACATAGTTTCAAAAGTTTGGATTTGAAATAGGTTTTCTGTAAAGTATAAGAGTACTTCTGTTCTTCAAAATTTTAGCTGCAGTATTTTCGTAAATAGATGAGGAGAATGGTTTTTGTGTAATATTTTCGGAAATGTCTTAAAAACTACAAATCACAAAATTCTCACAAAGATGTTTTCTTATACTTAAACAAAGCACTTTCGAATGACACTGCAGTATCAAAAATATTTATTTTTTGGTGGTAACAAATTTGGCTTCCCAAAATGTTGTTTAAACCATAATACTGAGGATTACCGTAATACTCAAACCGTAAACTGTTTGAGGAGAAACTTATTTTAGGCAATTGCCTCAGTCATGATTCAAGGTACTTTGAATTTCTTTGGATCTTTAAAATTATATTGTAGTTGAATATTCATGACATTCTTTGATAATTGTATAGCTTTATACTTGAGCAAATCTAGGGTTCATTTATTTTTAGTTAGTCTTTAGAAATTTGTAACCTATGCACTATTAGGGCTCATGCACATTGCTACATGTAGAAATATTTTTTTAAATTAATAAATTTAATGATGCATTGAATTTTTCAATGATAAATGTCGCATATTTATAGTAGTATATAAATAAAACTATAAAAAGCAAAGCTTCTCGATAAGTTCAATTTTGTTTCTTTCTTCAAATATTTATTTTAAATTTTGTTTAATCCTTTTTGTCTCAGCTTATAGTCATACGTATATTTTGAAGTTTATGTAAGCTAAGCATTTAACAAATTAATTTGGCTCTTTTGCTAAGGGTTGCAGTTATTGAACAAAAAGTTTTATACAAAAGATTTTTTTAATCTTTAGAAAATGTACAAGAATTTCTAACCGACTTGATATTGTGTCTACTAATGGAGTAAAGAATTGTTTTTCCTGCAAAATCATTTTTGTTGTCTCTTGCTGTTAAGTTTTGTTTAAAATATTATTTCAGATAATGTTTAGAAGGTTTACAATAATTGAATTAATTTGATACTTTGCTTACTAAGGGAATTATGAATTATTTTATTTTTCAACCCCCTATTTTGCTACCCCTTGTGTTAATGGTTGGCATTATCAACAAACTTTTGAAAAAAAAAAATTTTTGTTACAACTCTTAGGAGGTATAATAACTTTAAAGTTATGGAATAATTTTGTTATTAAGGGAATTACAGTGATTTTTCTGTTTTTCAAACAATTTTTTATTGACAAATTTGACAGAGATTGTCTACCTGTATTTTATGTATCAGTCTGGAAGTATGCAAAATTCCAGCTGTTATTATGTACATAAAAAAGTGTGATATTCATAAATATATTATAAACTTTAGAGGTCGCTATGATTTTTTAGTCGAAAACAAAAAAAAATGGTCATAATTTTCTGAAAGTCGCGCCATGGTGTTTTCTTCAAAATCTACCTAAAACTTATTTGCTGATTCTTAAAAATATGCTAATTAAACAGGTCATGCAACTAGCCAATACCAAATGCAAAAAATGTGTTTCCCTTGAGGTTTATTATTGTTATCGCAAAACAAACTTTGATAGAGAATTGGAGTCTACGAAATGTTTGCCGGTGAATATGGTTACACCTTTTTCACATTCAGTCAATAGAATCACACAAACTTACTTCTTGCTGCTACTGACCGGGGTGACAGGACCTATGAAATTCATTCTAAAAACAATCAAAATTACACTTCAAATTGAGCCATTTATTATGATCTACAAATTCTATATTGGGCAGTGTTTCTCCGGTCAGGGGTTGTTGTTTCATATCATTGAGCTCTGGATGATGCAACAATTTTTTTTTAAAGATAACATCTTTATATTTTGTTAACCCTGGAACCGGATCTATGACAACACATTTGTAACGCGTGATTGTATTGAATATTTGACCCATTAAAAATCTTCCAATCTCAAAAAGACAAACACCATTGGAAAGGTAATGTTTCAAACTTTAATTTTTGTAGTTACAATTTCTTTCTAAAATGTATATTTACATATATGTAATCGTCATTTTAAAATTGTAGATTTCTGTAAACCTGATTCCACACGTGGATTCGAATACAATTGTACTGTTATTTCCCACTTATTCAACGTCCCAGACCATCTACAGGAATATTTTGATCAAAAATATAAAGCTACCATGGGATTCGTCAAGATTTTATCTATCTAAAGATGCCTTGCAATCAGATGTCAGTACTATACAATTTGAATGACGAAGCTTTCTGTAAACCCTTGCGATTGGACAGTTTTGAAACCAATGAAACAGCACATTTGTCAACTGAGATAACGCCCACAATCCCATATGTTTTAACAGATTTCTTTATACAATTCTGTAGAGAAAACTTGCAGCTTTCATTCGGTGTGAACTAAACTAGATATAACCTGTTTTATGTTTATTCAAACAGCGGTGGAAAGTACAAGGTGTTCGTGAATTACAGCGGTCGAATGGGACTGTCTGGCCCATTTGATTCTCACGGTAAATCCCAATGGTTCCTTCACACGCGATAAGTTTTATTTGATTGACCTCATTTTGTTATTCAACTAAAGATATTTCAAACAATTTAGTGAACTAAGAAAAGACAAGTATATTGTTCTTTTCTTTGATTTATTCTCTACACTTTGTTATAATAATATTTCATTTTTGGTCAAATAAAATATTCCTAAATTACTTTTGAAGCCAGGCCTAGTTTTGTTAGCACCCTTGTATTTGGAACATAAAAACTGGTGTAATCAAAATAAAAAATTTGAAATTGATAAATGTTTTTATACAGTTCTATTTAGAACTAAATTACAAAACTTTTTTACATTTATGGAAAAAATTACAAAAAATGTTTACTACTTTTTATGTAGAGACCTAAAGTTGAACTTTTATTTTTCGTAACTGAACATTTTTTGTTTCTTGAGCTAATAACTTTGTAAATTTTACATCTATCATTTTTTTACTGGCATATATAAATTCTTTGAACCTTTCTCTAAAAAAAAAGCTTTGAAACACTTTTGGATTGGGGTTCATTTACTATTTTTGGCGAATTTTTGAAAAAATGCTCGCACACGCCAAAACATCCATTTTTGTTAAAGCTGCCGGTTCTAGGGTTAAAAGTCTAAAAAGTACTTTTAAAGGGTATACTTAAAAAGTAGAATATTTTTAAGTTATAAAATAGGGTAATTTGAGATTAAAATTTTAGATTTTTGTTTTTAAATAAAATGATATTTATAATAATAATAATTTGTATTTTATATATAAGTGAGCCTAGTTTTTCTCTTAAAATCTTAAACTTAAATTTTTGATTTGAGGGATACTGCTGATTATAAGAAGAGTGGTGTAAGTTAAGTTAAACAGACTGAGGGAATCTAAACACTAAAAGTGAACATCATTGCAAAGTATGTCATGAATCTGTCCGTAAAGTTAAGAACAAAAATCAGGAAAAGTTAATGAATTAGCAGACTTGGGAAAGTTAACCAAAATATTTAACTGATTAAAGTTAATGCCAGAAAAAAATAACTGGTTAAACTTAAAACCAAATTAACTGATTAAAGTTAAAATACGGCACAAAGTAAGGTTTCCAGTCAAAATAACACTAAAAAATATTTGATTTAAAACATAGGTAATGACAAATCAGTCTGATATATAATAATGATGTTATAATACTATAACAGGGCAAAACAACTAACCAACTTATAACAAATGAACAAAACTATCCAACTGCAATGGCATGGTAGGCCTCCATACCTAAGGGCTAATTGAATGACACTGAAGAAGGCATTGTTGTTTGTTTACACTAGTGCTAGCTACAGTAGAGCGTCGATTATCCGAACGTCTGTTATCCGAAACGTCAATCATCCGAATGTGGAAATGTACTGTAATAGTATATTACGTTAAAAGCCCGGTAAATAGGGTTTTTCTGTGCGAACACGGAAGAACTTAAGTGGCGACTTACGTACGATATTTTTCATTTTACTACACCGAAAAATAACATACTTTTAATCAAAAACATATATTTATATATATAAAAAAAAACAATTAAAACTTGTTTGATTTTCTGTTATATTTCTATTGACAAAATCAATCAGATGTTTACAAAAAACTGATACTTGTATTCTTATTTATAAAATCAGTTGGTGCACGGTAAATTTACGGTGTAGTGTACGGAAAATAAGAACTTACGTGCCTATGAGCAGGTATAGAATACAGCTGTTTTCGGTATAAAGAAAATAAATAAGTACAGTACTGCACATAATTCCGAATTTAAAGTTTTTGACTTGCATAGTCAGTCAAGTTGTAGATTTCAGGTAGTTTGTGCGCACAACGGAACAGCGGCCGCTGTTGAGTCAACCATGCACATGGCCGCCACCCATCGGCCAGTCACAGGCGAATACACTGAATGAATTAATTGAATTAGGCATATCCGAACAAATTGATTATAACCTGTATATTTTCGGTGTTGATCATTACTGTGTAAGACATGGTGACAAATCTTTCCGGGCATCCGCCAAATTAATTGACGTTAGTTTTAATCGATAGAGTTAAAAGTTAATCAGTTTTAAAACTAACTATTAAGTTAAAAAGTTACCCATATTTTTAACGATTAATTTTAAATGTTAATTTTTTTAATCATTAATCCCAAGTCCGTGAATTAGGATAATTCTTTAGGAAGTGTAGGAACCATGCTGGATTAATTCTATACTATTTGTTCTGGCCCACATGAAGTTGACAACAAAGACCATGATTTAAAAATAAACCTATTAACTATTTAATTTTTCTTTAGAAAAAGTTATCTATACTAATATTATAAAGAGGTAAAATTTGTTTATTTGTTTGTATGTAGGGGTTAATCTCTGGAACTACTGAACAATAAGTTTACCAATAAAAAGCTTCACTATCCCTGAGTAACATAGGCTATAATTCATTTTGATAAAAATATTTTTTATTTCAATATTTGTAAATTTAGTCGGAAAAAATTCTTAACAACAGTTATAATAAAGGTTAAAAGAACCAGTAAGGCTCATGTCTACACTTTAATAAAAACCTAACCTAAAAGTTAGAAATACAAATAGTTGCTTCAAAGTGTGAAATCAGGTGATAATGGAAATATTAGAGCAAACAGCTGTTTCATCTGCTATTTTATTCAATTGGTTGCACCGTGCACATTATACAATCCGCGCCCGCCTCTCCTGGGGCACATTCAACATTTTTAACATTAATGTTAAGTTCCCTTGCTTAACAACTAGAGTCCCCGAACAGTGTTCAGTCCCAATTAGTTCGGAATAGCGTTACTCTACTGTATATAAATTTAGTATAAAAATATATTGACAAAAATATACAACCCTCCTAATCAACCAAAAATGTCATTTATCAGCCCTTATGGTAATAAAGGCAAAAAATAAAAGGTAATTACCTTATGGTAATAAAAGGTAATAAGGGTCTCGATTACACAGAGACCCGGAAGTTCTAAGTAATAGGCTACTTCATTAGTGGCATTACTCACAGCTTCATCATCTGAAAGTTGGTTGTCAGGTCGATTACCTGGTCCTGGGGTTAAAGATCCATTACATATACTAAAGTATTCAGTATATTAAAAATATTTAGTATTTAGCACGTACACGTACACCTCTAGGTGGTTCTCTGTGACAAACAGTTTCAAAACTTCAGTTCTAAAGAATAATTAAAAAAATTAATAAATAAGAATTGAGTTAAGTGTACAGTGATAAAATCCTTTCATTATAATGTATAGAGATAAATCTAAAACTAACTTGTATCTTTATAAGACATTTCTGTTGCAGAAAGCAACCTGTTTCCAAGCTGAGAGAATATCAGAAAAAAAAGAAACAGAAAAAACTGCAAAGGTACAAACAGCAAGAAGAAGAAAGGGAATCTGAGAAAAATAAGTGGTTGGCATTTAGCACAAAGGTAAGACAAAAATTAAAATGTATTCAGATCAACTTCTTGCCTAGCGCACACAATGTGTCTGTTCAGAGCAGCCCTTTTCTCTCTTCCTGATTTTGCTGTCCTTAATGATAGTGAAATGAAATTTAGAACATAGATTGAAGGCCACCATATGATGTTATAATCGAAATTTGAAAGATAAGTGAAAATTTTACTATTCACTCACTCAAGGAAGTACTTCCTGTGGAGGAGGAGATTTGAAATTTAGCATAATGATATGTCTTTGGGTACAAAAGTAAAGGGAAAATAAATAAACTGACATTTTTATTTGAATGATTTATATTAGGCCTGATTCAGGGAAAGATTTATAAATTTTCTTATCATACATTGTTGAATTTGTTCTTTCGTAGCCTCATAATCCAATTTTAAGTCGTTCCTCATTCTGAATGAAAATGTAACTTAATTCTAATGATCTTAATCCATAAATAAGTGTAAAGTGAACTATTCCTATTAACATTGATGTTAACTACATTGGTGTTACTAAATATTGATACATAAATTAAACTAGCTGGAACAGTTAAAAAAATCAACTTACAAACTCCAAACTTAGAAAATGGAGTGTGATTCCAACAAAACATGAATATGAAAAACAAGGCCAAACCCTGTGTCCAGCAGAGTAGGTCTAAAGTATAACACTTTCGGTGCTTCGGCATATTAGGGTCTTCTTACGAATGACAAGCAAGATAGTGGGTCTTCTTACGAATGAAACAAGTAAGATGACTCCTAATTTAAACAATTGTAAGTTGCTTTGCAGCTGCCATTTTTTTTTTATTATTAGAGAAAGTGGAGTACCAGGCCTCATTACCACTGCGACCCTCTTGGATCTATTGTGGTATACTTTCCCTTTCTATTGATCATCCCAGATCCTTCCCAGGTCTCTAACGAAACCAATAAGGGTCCCGGGATCAACACCTCGGACCTCTTCCGGACTAACAAAACCATTCCCAAGTGCTGTAAACCTCCTGTGCGAGAGCCTCGTACTCGCACAGCAGGTGTTGAGCCGATTCAGTCCCAAGGGGCAGAATCGACAAGAGTCTTCCGAAACCAGCCCCGTTTTTTTGAGGTGGTACTTGGCCGGGCAGTGACCAGTGAAAATTCCCACAATCCGTCCTAGCCATTAATAAAAGCTTCTGAGCTTTTGACTTAGAGTGACAAATGAACATTTTTGCCTGCCTAAGCCTAGGAGCATCGTTTCAATGAGGACCAAGTCTTCTCCGTCCAGACTTCAACAACATTTCTAAGGTGCCTTTTAGGCCTCCCACAGAAAGGTTCTGGACCAATGAAGGGCTTTTTAGCTCCTATTCTAGCAAGTCGATCCGCTGCCTCATTGCCCTTAATACCTACATGGCCAGGCACCCATTTGAGAGTAATTTCATTCAGTCTAGCCATGTCATTCACTGCTTTAAAACAGTCCCAAACTAACCTTGATTCAAAGGTGAATGATGCAAGCGCCTTTAAGGCTGCTTGGCTATCAGATAGGATGCCAATCCTAATTCCCTAAATCCCTCTTTTGAGGATTTCACGGGCGCAGAGATCAATCGCAATGACCTCTACCTGAAAGATTGATGGTAAGGATCCCATAGCCCTAGATAAACTACACCTAGGACCATAAACTCCTGCACCAACTCCGCTGGCCATTTTGGAACCATCCGTATACCATTCTTGTGTGTACACCATATCCATGTCCAGCACTACCTGCCACTAACTCATTTATTGACAAATGACACAATTTTGTATGTTACCTAATATATATATATATTCTTTTGTTCATAGTCTGCGAAGAGAGGCATTATAAAAAAGAGCATATTTGCATCCCCTGATAATGTGAATGGCAGAGTGGGAATTGGAACTTGTGGTGTAAGCGGCCGTGGAATGACAGAGTTTACTTCAGCGGAGAAATGGCGGAAAGGAACATGAACAATTATAACTTAATGTTTTGAAAAAATATGTAAAAATTAGCTTACTTTTAATATTAATAATAAATAATAACTCAAATAAATATAAACTAGTTTTGTTAGTTACTTTGCTCTCAGTTTTCCTATCATTTTCCTAACATAGGGGAGGTATTGGTTGGTTTGGCTGGATGCAATTACTAATGTAAACCAATTCAACTTGGGAGTTTTTATTGCAGTGAACCTGCTTGCTGCTGTAGTTAATGAAGGATATTTGTGATTCAGGTATGACTTGCGAAAACATTCAGTAACTACTTATCCAATCTTTATAATTAATTTAGCAAAAGAATCACAAAGACGCCACTAGCGTCATTGAACTGAACAAATATTTGAAGTTTTTTCTTACATGTCTGAAGTAAATTTTCTTGTGCTGGTAAATTTTATTTAAAAACACGTAAAAGCACTTTTTAAAAAGCATTCACCATTTCGAGGTCATTATAATATATTTTTGTTCTGGTTAGGTTTTTTAAATAGGTCCACTGTCGACTTGAACAAGAACTCTATATGTAGATCATATGTGTGTGAGCAATAAACGACTGTTTTGAAGGTCAGTCAACAAAAAAATGTATAATAATTTAACAATCCAGGAAGCAGGAATTATTCAACTTAAATAATAATCAAGTTGCTCTACTTTATTTTGATGCTCGTAATAGTACTCATCTGTTGCTAACCATCTATAAATCACACTTTTTTCTAAATTAGCCATTATACTTTTTATGCCTAGGCCAAAGTTAAACATAAAATTAAGATTACCTTGGTTTACTCGCTCATTATCAATGCACAACACTATTCCCCTACATAAATGAAATGCTACTTCAAAAACCCATCAGTATAGCCATATTTATCTTTATGCCACCCTACAATTTTCCGCCCTCCATTTCTCCCACTTTCAAAGATTAAAACAAACAAAAATTTTCATTTATAGCAGACACCGATGGCAGCATCTCTAAAGCAAAAACACATTTTTTTAACCCTGCAACTGTCAGACTACTCAATTTGAGTGGTCGTGGGGGCGTGGCACGTGAAAACGATCAATTTTGACAACTCTACTTGTATGAATATTTCACCCACTAAAAACTATCCAATCGCAATAAATCAAAAACCGTTGGAAAGGAAATGATCTAAACTTTAATTTTTGCATTTACAAGTTTTTTCTAAACCGTATATTTACATACGTAATCATCGTTGCAGTTTTTCTGTATTTTTGTTTCTGTATTTTCTGTTTTTTGGTATTTTTCTGAGTTATATCTGTATACTGAAGGATTCATCACACTTTTACCTATCTGAAACTGCCATCCAATCCAAAATCGGACAAATAGTTCCAAAGATATGGAATTGTCTGTAAACCTTTGCAATTGAGCAGATTTCAACCAATAAAACAACACATTTTGCGTTCGAGATATCTTTTATAATTCGAATTATTTCAATAGACTTTTTGATATCTATTTATAGACCAAAGTTCAATCTTTCATTTGGTGTAAAGCAAACTACATTTGACTTTTTAGATGTTATTCAAACAGCAGTTGAAAGTTCATATTTGCACAGAATTCATACTACCGCTCGAGTTTGCAAAACAAGGCTGTTTCCATTGTCTTCAACGGTCATATTTTGAATTTCCTTTGTCCGCACGAGGTTTCATTTGTTTCATCTTATTTTTGTAATTCAATTGATTCTAAGTCGAACACTTTTATGATGAGGTAATATACAAGTATACGGTTCAATTCTTTGATTTATTCTCTACACTTTGTTTTAATAATATTTCATTTTTGGGCAAAGCATATATTAGTAAATTACGTTTCAAATTGAGACGGTTTTGTTAGCAATCGTGTATTTGGAACACAAAAACTGGTGTTTTCAAAATAAGAAATTTGAAATCGATAAATGTTTATAGTACTATAATGAAATAATGTGTTTTAATTTTGCTATTTTTTTCATGATTTAAAGCTTACATAGATTAATATTTAAAACCCCTTACCTGGGAACCTACATTTGTCCGTGCATGCCGCTATATCTCTGCAACCCACCCCCGCCCCTTGGGATTGATGATAAGAAGAGCATGGCTTTTATGTGGTATCACTGTCTTCACGGCAGGCCCACAAGAATGATCAGATGTGGTTTACTTTTCTGGGACTTTCCACAACGTTCCCCTCACCAACTGTCCATTCTTCATTCCTTCTATCTAAAGAAGATATGATGCGCTTAAAGCTCCATGTGACATTCGATTAAAAAAATCCTTAAATCCCAAGTCCTATTGCTTTCAGAAAGTTGTACATACTTTTAGATGGTAATCCATGGGCACCAACTTCCACTACAAACAACTGAGGGCAAAAAAAAAACTTTCTTTCTTGCAGCTGCTTCTAACTCATGGTATGGTAGCCACCCACGAAGAAGGTTTCGGATTGTGCATTGCAGCAATGAACAACTTATGCATTGTGAAACAACTGGTACTAGAATGTCTAGACGGTTCCAGAACATCAAAGGGACTTCATGTTCTAGAAACGGGCTATTAAGCTAGAGACCTAAAACTTGACACCTTATTCTTCTAGAAGAAAAAACATTTGAATTTTTAGCGTCTAAGGTGAAAATAAAATATTGTTCATATTAAATATTTGAGGTAAAATGTACTCATAGACAAGAAATGCACCTCAAACAAATCGGTAGAAATTGTGGTTTTTGTGCTTACTGGCACATAGCTCATCATGTATGTAAGCCTAAATGGGAAACATAGATTGGTTTGGATAAAACTCACTTATACATTTTTGGGCCAGTGAATTCTCAATATTTCTTTCATTCATATCTGTGAGCGAAACCGTGGTTACCCCTGCTATTATGCTATAGATCTATATATTAATAGACAAGCACAAAATTTGTCGTCCTTTTTTCTCAGCTTGTGTGCATCGTAGGAGAAATTCACGCATACCGTTAGAAAGGTAGTGTCCTGTAGATGAGCAGAATCCCATTATAATTTACATCGGTCCTCAGGGATACGCCCCAGTGGCCCTCAAAGTTTCAATGTTAATCTTATGGAAGGTCAATCTTAAGGAAGAAGAGATTTCTTTTGATTTTATCAGGGGCACAAAAAACAGCTGTTCGTATGAAAAGCTTAAAACAGCTGATTTTGATCAACAACTGATTAGGATCAAAACTGAATATAATTTTAGGTTTGGTAAATCAAGCAATAGCGAAGCATTGCCGGGTCCACTAGTTAATATTAATGTATGGAACATCAATCACATGAATTTTGCACTATTTTTAATACGAGTTTATAAGGCAATGAACATGTACTTGTATATGTGTACTTAACCCTACAGTAGTGTCATCGGTCTGAGAGTTCAATTCACTTTTTGTTAGCGTGTCACTCATTGTTCACTAGAGAGGGAGGGCTGAGTAATTCAGTACCTTCCTGTTTCTTGTCAGTCTGCCTGATGCTGTATGCTCGTGATTTTCTGATTATGTTATCTATGATAAATTAAACAAATCGGACTCCTACACCGATGACACCACACACAAATTTTAAGAATTTTTGAAAAGTGTCCATGCGAAACAATTGTATACATTTTTTTATTTGGGTTACAGATTTGACTCTTGTTTTCATAACTACTTTTTTTTGCCAAGTTTACTCTTTTTCCACATAAAAAAAATTAATTAGTAGCATTAGTTTTGGAATTTGTAAAGTAAAAGTGTTTGAATTTTCAATCATAATTGTCAATGTAATTCCGTCATATAGCCTATCTGAAAATGTAGGAGAAGAACCATATTTACGATATATGTCATTTTATTCAAGTTTGGTGTTATTTACAAAATTATTTTTTTTTAAACATGTAAATAGGTCTCACAGACCTATGACACCAATGGTGTTGCAAAAAGTATGACACTACTCTAGGGTTAACATCAGTACACAGATTCTGTTCATAATTCATGTAGAATGTGTTCTTTGTCGTTTTATTAGCAACATCGTACTTTATTTCAAATTTAATTGTATTAAAAGATTTTAAAATGTACATACTTCCTCGTGAACACTTTTCATGGTTAGTTGACTATTGCCTTGTAATAACTCAGTAAAAACAATAGTCATAAGATAAATACCCAAAACTTACGGTATAGGTGGGACCGTGAAAGTTGAACTCGCATAAGTCGGGGTACAATTTTGCATATAAATACATACAAATTATATTTATATAATACAGTACAGTCTATAATTGGGATCGGACTGTAAAGAAAACAATAATTTAGAAGAAAAATGTATAATAAAATCTTAGATATTACAGTACAACAAATTATATTTCACATTATTAATTGCAAAAAAGTTAAACGAAGTTATTATGATGTAAAAGTCTTCATAAATCCAGCAAACTTGTCTGACGGGTCAATGATTTTTTCTCACACAAAATTTTCTCGTATATGCTAATAATTATTTTATTCCTTGTTCTGTGGCAGAAATGCGCTTTTTGTTGGAGAATGTTTTCCAATATTTGTAACCCTTTTCAATTAAACTGAGGCCTTCTGTCAAATTTTCAACTGTTATTTGATCTTCTAATTGGACTGGGTCTAAAGAATCATGTTCTCTATGTCTTGCTCTTGCCCACCCATTTCTATGAGCTCATCAATTATCAGCTGATTGTGTGAATCCAACAGTTCTTGAACGTCATCACTATCCACTACTACATTTATTTGTCTGGCAAGGTCAACAACTTCTTCAATCACATTAATAATTTCATCAGGCTCGGGCGCTGATTCCGCCTGAATTTCAGTGGTGAAAAAATGGATAGGTAGTTTTTTTCCAACAGCCATTTAAAGTGTTGTGTGAAACTTCATTACAAGATTCTCCAATGATTATCACGACATCTAAAACATAGAATTGTATCCGAAAGTCTTTGACAGAGCTCATTGTTTTGTCTCATAGCTCTTCATACAGATGGGCAAACAATCGTCTCGTATAACAAGCGTTGAATGTTTTGATGACTCTCTGGTCCATCGGTTGAAGCAAGCTGGTTGTATTTGGTGGTAAAAATACAACTTTCATACGTGGATCGAAATAATAGAATCACTTTAAATGGGATTTATTTAGATAGGCAATAAAGTTCGATTTCAGGTATGAAGTGATGACCAAACCAGTCCTAAAAAACGAAAGCTGTCACCCAAGCTTTATGGACGCTCGAGGATGAATCGCGTAAGACGAGGTAGTGCAAGTCGGGGGTATTACTGTACCTACAATAATATGCAATGAGAATTCCTCAGCCACAAGCTACCATTGCTTTGGTCTAACAAGACTTCAGTTTAAGAACCTTTCTCTTTGTTTAGGAGCTTTTTCGATTATACCCTGTATATTATTTTTGTTTAAATAATAATGATACAGAATCATACAACAAGATATTTAACCATACAGGCTCTCAATCAACTATAATCTCGCCAGATTAAAACCATGGATTTCATGTTGGAATAATGGGTAGTGAAATGGCTGGCAAACTCACCAACAAAGGAACAGAAGTAGTATTCCTAATGTAGCACTCGTAAAAATTCAAAAAACATTAAGTATCAGCAGCACTTATACAGTAAGATACATACCAATAGAAAAAATGAAGATTATTCACACAAGATGTGGACAGAAAAGAGGTTGTTGCTTACTTCAGATCTGGTATAGCACACTTGGAAATAGTGGGTATATTTCAGTCAAGAGAATGTACTATTTGCCAGATCCTGGGTTCACTCTCGATAAGAATAATTTGTTTAAAGTGTTCAGAACTGGATAAGGCCAACATCAACTAAAAACATTTTAAATATATATTGGGGTGCCGGGTCTTTGATAATAATGGGATGACTAAATTTGTGGTAGTGTTATAAATTGATAGACTACAAATTAGTTTATATGAATTGTTGACATAGAGATAGTGAAGCATCTCAATGTGGTACAAGAGGTAGGTAATGATATTTCTAAATTTAAACATGGTTGACTTTCTCTTCCCTCAGAGTTAAACGAATTGAAGTCAACGGAAGTAAACTAAAATTTTTTGAATTTTATTAACACTTGACACTTCCAGAAAATATGAAAAACAGGTTCTATTCAAAGTTTCAAGAGTTCACCCAGGTGCTATCTCGTAGAAAATGCTTTCTATTCTGTGGAAGAATATCTTTACCTAAACTTAATCTGCAGGTGTCAGGAAGGGCTTATTTTTCTAGAAATATATCAACAGGCGATGATAACCGCTAAGGTTTTTGCCTTAAAAAAAAAAAGAATATGTAATAATCTTGACATGTCACATGTTTCACTCGGAACAAAAAAATAAAAGGTGAAGAAATTAAAAATAAATAACCTCCCTAAAGTCTGCCATGGGAACAACAACATAATGAAACAGGAGAAATAAATACATTCTACATAAATACACTTAGTTTCAGTAAAAAAAAAGTGTTTATTGTAAAAACAAATAGTGTAGAAAACCTAAATAATTTACTGTAATAATACATTTCTTCAATATTTACACAGTTTTTTTTTTTTTAATACAACTATTGTTTGGTTTTCATGTTAAGTGCAAAATCAATAAATGCTTTTTAACCTATAATCCAGAACAATATTTTGGATCACGGCAAAGTTTTAAAAGTTCAAATAAAACATGAGTAATTTTATTATTTAAATTTGGAGAGTAGGATTCCAGAAAACATTAGAAAGAACGATACAAATTTACAAAAACAAGTCAATTTTATTGTTAATGATGATACAGTTATTTTGGGAATTTGTTGAGCAAATATACTCCCATACAAAACTATTTATTTAAAGGATCATTCAATGCATTAATAAGCCAAATTAGGCAAACTATCATGATATCTCAGGAGTTTCATAAATTATTGTGGGAGATCTAGAAAAAAATAATTGGTCACTTTCTTGGTTTTAATAAAGGTAAATTTTAATACTTAGGTTTCCGTAAAGAATTTTGAATAGCTAAAAAAATTCTTGCAATTGTAAGCTTATATCATTCTAAACATTTTAGAGTAAAACCAAATTCAGTCTTGTATCCTATGAAAGTGTTGAAGAATATTTTCTACACACAATATTCTGCGATTGGAAGAACTTCACGCTTCTAGTGTGCTTTATTTTTTAATATCTCCATATGCTACATATGAATAACATTTTAACTGTCATTAATCAAGTTTTAATTTTATGAGTCGATTATAAAAATAAAAAATTCAAACTAAATTTCAACTCTGTTGCCAAATATATGAATTTTCCAAAATTTATCGTTTTGCACGTTTTCGCAATGTTCGCCCAACAGGACTTTCAGGACCGCTAGAAGTCGGGGTTTTTATTTTTCTTTTAGACTGACTGACAGGAGTTTGACACTTATTGCTCGGCGAAGGTGAAGGTAATTTTCTCTTAGACCGACGTGATGGTAAAAAAATTTCTTCGCTTTCATGTTCCAAATCTTCATCGTTTAAACTAAAGTCGGGATCATCGATCTGCGAATCTTTAAGGTTCACCTCCAGGTAACGTTCTGTCGCTTCACCTGCAACAATAATAGTTAAATCAATTATAGGATTCTTATCTGAAATACAATAATTTGTTATATTAAAAATGCTGGAGGATACATTTTCGCTATTTCTTCCAAAAGAAGTAACGTGAAAACAAAATTATCTATCAGTTATAGTTTAACTATTGTAGCACTGAAGACGGCGACTTTGTCGTTGAAACGTGTTTGAGTTAGTAAACTTATTAGTTGTGAGTTTCTGTTTTCAAGTTTTATTATATCAAGTACATCTCTCACAAGTCAAGCTCAATTTATTTATGGAAACAGCTGATTGTATTGACATAATTGATTTTGTGCTTATCCAATTTTTGTATTATTAGGTAAAAACATGACAATGTAAAACAAATCTCTAGGCTCATGTATTTTATTTAGCGACAAAACATTTAAATAAGATAGGTAAAGCGGATCTTTGTCAGATACAAACTATTTCTATAAGTCAACATTCGGGATCAAGCATTACTTGCTACTGAAAGTTTCTGCATGTCCTAGGCCATTGGGTTAAACAATAATGTGGATTAACCACGATTTTTTCTCGTCCATGATGCAGGTACTCAGATAATCAAGGGGGCAGTACAGAATTTTGATCTTATCCAGTAATTCAAAAAGCAAACAGGTTCAATTACCTCGGAGTTTTTGTTAGGAAAGTTTCATTATGTTCATGATCTAGGTCAACCGGATATGCTTATAAAATACTGTTTCTTATTGTGACTTATGGCCAGCAATCGTTTTAAAGTTTTTTCCTTCAAATTAAATTTTTCATAAATACACGGCCTTATCGTGTTTCAGACCTTATCATTCATCGTCGGGTAATGAAACACACTAATTAAAACATTCAACATGAACATAAAATGACAGTCATACACAAAACACGCACGCACATGACAGTGCACGTGTAGCGCCGGCGCATGATACATTATCGCGAACGTTTATGTATTTATTGTGAAAATATATATTTATTAAGAAAATGCGTAGCCTAATACTAAATTACCAAACACTTTTTATTAATACATTCGCAGCTTCAGTATGGAATTGAATACTAGGGATGTGCAAAAAAAAAGAAGCAAATTAAAACTTCTAAAAGTTTCACAAAAACCTTTTTACAAATTATTTAACTATTTAAAACAAAACCTGAGCCTTATTTTCCACTTTTAGTATGTTAAACCCTTTAAAGACAGCACTTTTAAAAAATTTTTGTTGTGGCACAAACAATTTTTGTGTTTGAAAAATGAGTATGCTAAAATGAACGCAGTGAAACCGTTTTACAAACTTTTGGAAAAATTCATGATTTGGATAAATTTTAAAATAACTTTGTTTTTTTCACTAGCATGTACAGAAATAATTGCAGTTTTAGACAAATTGCAAATTTTACATTTGTATATTATGGCCTACTTTTTCCTCTAAAACAAAAATATTGATAAAAAATCTAACATGTTTTATGTTTTTATCATACACAATTTCATAAATATGTCACAAAATAAACATGCTATGAAAAATTCTTTTTTTCTACTTGCCACAAAATCAAAGAACGTCTATGCTTATAAATGTGTCTTCTTAGATGCTTTTGATTTGTTTCTACATTGATAAAATGTTTATAACTCTGAACACACTATTTACAAGAGTATTTTATTTAGACTATTTAATTTGTACACTTGTGCTGTGGTAGGTAAATTGGGTGACAACCCTTTTTGCACTTAGCACATACAGCTGGAGAGCGATTCCTGTCATGTCCCTGAACAGTAACTCTTTTAGAACAAGTAAAACATGTCTTTCCTTTTTTCCGGGAATTTTTCTAAGACACAATCAGAATCTAGGCAACGTTGTCATCACCATTACTAATTCACAACTAATACATATTTATTTAATCACAACACCAATAAGGAGGAGTGCCATTGTGATCGAACATTTTTTGAACATCTGGCAACATGTGACTTTTAGGCTAGTAAAACTAGTTTACAGGTTCATTATTGAGCATTTTGAAATATTACATTGAAGTTTATTTGGCCTATTTAAGTATAATTTGGATGTTTTTCAGATGCTGTAATAGGCCGACAGATTATGGCCCGCGGTCTTTTTAGCACAAACTTACAGTTTAAAATTATCCTGGCAGTTTTTAAACAAAAAACAAACTAAGTATAATAGTACAAAATCACAAATATATCAAACCTAATGTAAAGTAGC
>JAGFPH010000838.1:278762-296177 GCA_018207615.1 Philaenus spumarius
ACAATTGTCCAAATGTATGTTGATGTTTCGCTCAGGAATATCCACTCCGCAAACAGGACACGGAACTGTAGGAATATCCGTACTTTGTTTCGGTTTCACAGTATCCGCTTGCTTCTTAGGACTAAGAAACATTTTTGGAATCGTAGGTAAGCCGTCATCACGAGAAGGCGGTGAAATGAGCTCACTTTCTAAACGCCGAGAAACGCTCGGTTTATTAATCTCAGTTCTTTGTGAACTAACGGCACTGGAAACATGTTTCAGTCGGGAGTTTTCACCTTTTATCTTTTTAATAACATCACTGTTGGTCACCACCGGTGAATATTGTTCGAATTTAAAACAGCGAGGTAAATTATCATCAATCTGTTGCGGTTGGCCTAGTTGTAAATCGGCTATCCTTAAATGACGCAGAAGTTTATCACGAATACCACTGAAAAGATCTACAAACTGATCGAATGAGCGGTTGTTACGAAGATTAGGCTCATATGTTTCTTCAAAACAAATAGGGCATTGTGTCTTATACTGCATTGACTTTCTTATGCACAAAGAACAATCTGGAACACAAACAAAATTGTTAGTTACCAAATAACTTTCTTTTTGTTGAATAAAAAAAAAGAATAGTGGTAAAAAGTTCAGAAGTATATATAGCAGTCAACATTTAAGCAAAGAATTCATCATACAAAATTAAATTGTTAGATATTCTATTAGCACTGTAGTGAAATTAACAAACAACAATGTACCCTTACCACTGGTAACATAAAATTGTTAAAGAGTATGAGATGTAATAAGAGTTGAATAGCTACGTAAGCATTTTCATATCTTAAACTGACAACAACTAAATACCCAATGCAGATAAAGGTACAATTACAAATTCATGTTTATTATCTTTTTTGAAACCTAAGTATGCTATTTCACATAATTATGTTTTGTTGCTGTAGTTGTAGAATAATTTCTGTTCCCAAGTTCTGGCCTGACGCATGCAGTGAGTTATTACACGAACCCATTTGCTGTTTTCCCCTTCATAACTTTTCCCTCCTTCATGACAATGATAATATGGAATTTACAACATAAATTGAGGAAAACCATATGATGTTACATACACAATTTGAAAGATTTAGAATAAAACGTTCTAAAAATACAGTGATTCAAAAAGTAAAAATTTTACTAACCACTCACTCATCAATATTATAAAACACTTGCCATGGAGGTTGCAACTTAATTTTTTTTAAAGGCGAAAAACTGGTGCAACTTAAAATTTGACATGTTAAATTTGACATGTAGTCAGATCAAATGGGCAGTGGGAACATTTGAACCGTACAAATCTCCTGGGGGCGATGGGATCCTGTCGGTCTCCAGAAGAATGTAGTAGACTCTCATAAATCCGGATCATGAAAATCCGAACCGCTAATCGGGAATATTTTTTTTATGCAAAATCAGTAAAACCCATGCGATTACTACTCATAGCATAAAAATAACATGTATTTTGTAGCTTGGGGCGCTCCATGTTTCAACGAAATTGACGTTGTTTATGATTCACTAGGCAGTGGAAGTTTCCACGCTGATGTGTTAGTTACATTAGTTGTACATTATATTTTTAGTTTGCTGCAATAAATCTCTAGGATTAAATTTTCATTCCTTATGTTTTATAAATAAATTTCCAACTTGTAATTTACGTACTGTGTTTCTTTTGTTTATTTAAAGTGTTTGGAACAGTAATGTAGATTCTTTTTTATTAAAACCGTTCAATACTATTCACAAACTTAATTTTTTCATTTCTGTGTTTTACTTAATTGCAGTCCAGTATTGTATTATGTACATTAGAGTACAATAAGTTAATGTGCCAGAGTGTTAAAGTACCCGTTGGGTATCAGCATGGCGCGGCAGCGATAGTATGCGCGGCTTTCCATCGCTCTTATCGGCCGCACGGCCGACTTACCCCTGACTCCGGAAAATCCGGATTTTGCAGGATCCGGATTGGCCATCCGCCCCATTAGTCCGGATTTTTGAGAGTCTACTGTAGTTTGTGGTCGGTGCTTTGCACAAGGTAAGATTAGCAACTGGACATATTCCACGTTCCTGGAAAAAGACCAGGGTTGTGTTTATACCGAAACCAGGAAGGGTAAATTACAAACGCTAAGGCGTTTTGTCCAATAAGCTTAACATCTATTATGCAGAAGGTATTAGAAAAGATAATACACAGGTATATATATGTGATGGGGCAGAACTGAAGAAGCTCTGGAATGTAAGGAAGTAGCATTTGGTGTCTTCCTGGACATTAAAAGTGCTTTTGATAATACCAAAAACAGAGTCGATAATCGATGCTGCCAGGGGGCATGGGGTTGACGATCTGCTTTCCAGATGGATCAGAACCATGCTTCAGGGCAGGGTCGTAGAGTCTTCTCTGTATTGTGAGACTGTGGAGGTTAGAGTGGAGCAAGGATGTCCACATGGAGGGGTACTTTCACCCTTTCTGTGAAATCTTGTGGTAGATGACCTACTTAAAGAACTCAATAACAATGGTGCATATATATGTATTGGTATATGCTTACGATGTTGTTATACTAGTGGTAGGTAAGTTTGTACCAACTGTGACGGAGCTGCTTGGAGTGACACTTGGGACTGTTGAGAAGTGGTGTGGGAAACAGGACTAGGTGTCAGTCCGAGCAAGACTCTAGCCATCCTATTTATCAGACGAAGGAAACTGGAGGGCTTTGAGCCCCTCAGTCTTCAAGGCAGTGGGATCACCCTAGCAACAGAGGTATAGTATCTGGGAGTGATGCTGGACCAGAGGCTGAACTTTTGTTCACAACTAAATCGATTGATCGATAGAAGTAAGTGGACACTAATGGCAAGCAAGCGCATGGTGGGGCGGACATGGGGGTTGAAGCTAATGCACTGGCTTTACACCTCTGTGGTAAGACTGGCCATGAAGTACGGCACCATTGTATGGTAGACAAGAACAGAGGTCCAGAGTGTGGTGGCGGGTTCAACGTCTTGCCTACCTTGCTATCACGGGAGCAATTAGCAGTGCTCCCAGTGCCGTTCTGGACTGCTGTCTGGACCTTTTTTATCAAGGGTGCAGCGAGGAAGAGTGCTTATCGCTTTCAATGTGTGAGGAACTCTGGACACATGGCCCAAGGAACTTGGGACACTCCAGAATAACAACATTGGTCGCCGAAGATCGGTCACTGGACATGATCTCTGAACACATGAAGATCAAGTACTCCTTCTCATAACCTTTCCAAGTGGTCGCGAAGAATACCGGGTCGCGAAGCATGGTCTGAAGGAAGGAGACCCCTCCCTGAGTGTGAGCTAGAATGGTACACAGAAGGCTCAAAAACAAAGGGGAATTCAGGTGCAGGAATCTGTGGTGGAAACCCAAGGCAGGAATGTGTGCTGCCGATGAGGGAAAACCCAACAGTATTCCAAACAGAAATTACAGCTCTAACGGAATGTGCCAGAGAAAATGTTAGACTCAGTCATACGGACAGAGAAATTTGCATTTATACAGATAGCCAGGCAGCTTTGATAGCCTTGAACTAAAATGAGTTCAGATCAAAACTAGTCTGGGAATGCGTCGAATCCATGAAACAGCTTGCTGGTCTCAACGAGGTTATACCCTGTTGGGTTCCAGGACATGTTGGAATAAATGAAAATGAATGTACAGTCAAGCTGGCAAACAAGGCATCAGCTTCTGAATTCACAGGACCTCTACCTTTCTGTGGCACATCCAATACGGCAACTGTGCAGGTGATTGCCGACTGGGCAAGACTGGAACATGGAAAGAGGTGGAGGAGCATCCCTGGATTGAAGATGAGCAGACTTTCACTTCTTGTTCCATCAAGACAAATTGCATCCGACATTCTGTCATTGAGTGGGTGCAGGGCAAAGGAGGTGGTCGCTCTAATCACAGGACATGGCCACCTTAGAAAACACATGAAGAACAGTTTTACATATGTATAGGGCATTTTTACTATAAATCCTAAATGCAGGAAATGTGGCCTGCAGGAGGAAACCGCAGAACACCTAATTTATGAGTGTGAGAGGCTAGATCAGATTAGTTATGAAACCTTTGGTAAATTGATCAAAGGACAAACCACACCTCAAGATAGCCTTGTTAAAAGGATTCTTAAGTTCAATGGGTAACTGAGGGATCCTTACGTGGGAGCGCAATAACCCCTAGAGGCTGATGTGCATAAGGTTCTGGACCGCCCACAGAAGAAATAACTATTTGTTTCAAAAATTTGTACGAAACCTAAAGAATTTAAAAGATGTTATAAGTTTAACCGAAACCATTAATTAATTTATATCAATACTTTCTCTAATGGTCACCGATAGTATTAACAGGGTAAGTATTATCCTCAAGGCTAAGTTATTGTTGCATCAGGACAACCATCTTTAGACAACATTGGTGCCAAAATTGGCATTTTCTCCAGCAATTCATCCCCATTGACATCTCTGTTATCATTTGCTGTTAATATTGACTAGATATGTGTATTGTTTTTAAAAACATCTTTTTCACATTTCTCTAATTGTTTGGTGTCGTAGAGAAATTGAAAATGCTAGCTGTGGTTTTCCACATGTTCAAACCTTTCCATTAATGAATTTATTGGAGTGTCGAGGTTAAAAATAATTACTTTGAAAGTTTCCTTCCCAGACTTCGCAGGTTATCTTTACCCTTGTAGGAAAACAGTTTTTTAGTCTTTGCAGATTAACTACCTTCCCTCTAATGTTTTACTTACCAAGTTTATTTTGAATTAAACATCATACCACATCATTAAACAGCAAAGGAATCTGTTAGGTTCTTGACAATGCCAATGATTTTCATAAAAGCATCAATCTTGGCATCTGTAGTAGTCTTATAGACAGCGTCGTGCACTTCATCGATTTGGTATCGCAATGGTTCAAGGACATGTATTAAGAGGTACATTACAGACAGATGGAATATGTCGACAATATGAAGCACTTGCAGTAATAATGAATGTTGGGGGTTGGGTTTTATGTTTTAACAGAAAAATAATTTGCGCTCATCTCGAGCAATAAATCATCCCACTTGTTGATTATTGACAACGCATTACAAAGTTCAATCAAGGAGCTGCAGTGCCTGTCTCTAGTAAAAGCGGAGACCAAAGGCACACACAATTCATTGAAACAAAAAAGTAGTTTTTATTGCAGGCGCTTAAAAATCTTGAGCTGTTCTGTACTCATTTATAGTTCTTGGCTCACCATTTTAATTTAATTAAATTGTAAATATTAATAGCTGTATTTAATATTTTAAATTTTTTTTACATATCCGGAGCGACAATTTATGAGTTAGTTTTAGAACTTTTTCCATTGATGGTAATTTGGTTAACGAAATGTACATCAGGATTGTATAAATGTACATTAGCATTTTATATAAATAACTATTATTGTGTAATTTTTTTGCATGTTTTTGTAAATAGCTTGTGGTAAGGGAACAATGTTATTTGTTATTAAAATTATTAAAAATTCAATGAACTTTGAACTTAAAATTTGTTAATAGAATGAAATGGTTCAGACCAAAACATCATTAGATTTATTATTTGTTTGCCCTTTTAAATGTTATTTAACTTTAATATGTAGAACTTGCAAGCCCAATTATGAAATGCAAAACGAAATGGTTGATTTTGACTCTGTGTTTTGAGATTCATTGGTTTAATTTGAATTCTGCTCCAAATGTTTTAAGATTCTGACCTTAAAAAGAAGACCTTTAAACGCCATCTAGTTAATTTCGAAATATCTTCAAAAATGATAGAACTATATGGAACATGCTATCCAAAAAATACTCACTTAACTTTGCACCAGAACCTCCTAACCCACATTTAGAAAGATGAATTCTTCTTCAAAATAAGATAAAAGGAATAGAACTTAAAACTACTAAAATAACAAGACTGTAGTGATTTTTAATACAGTAGGCCTACTTACAATTATGGGAACAAGAAGTAATCATGCAGGTCTTTATATAGCCATAACAAATACCACAGCGCAGTAGATCATCCAACGCCTGAAAAATAATTCAACAACATTTAGTTAAGAAATGAAAATTATTTCTGTGTTTTAGACTGTGTGATAATTGAATAAATGAATGAATTTTATATGTTGTTCCTTTAAAATATTCTGTAACCTAGAGTTTACTTAAAATTAAAAAAAAAACTATCCTTAATCACCCCGAGGTTAAAACCTGTTTAGGATGAGAGTAATTAAGTAATTACATTATTAATTTATTAATTACACATTAAGTAATTAACTAAAATAAACTCAAAAGAGAAGGAAAGAAAAAACCTGTAATCAACTTTTACTTAAAAGTGTACAACTTCATGGTCTCTAGGTTACGAAATAATTTATTTGTGTGATAGCGTATGCATGTTTATGTCTAAAGATGATTAATATATGGTATAAGTGTAGAGGTTTACAAACCTGATATTAGTTTAAAATTAATTTTAGACAATGTCTATTGTACTGAATGGCCATTAAATAAACTAATAGTGAATATAAAAGGTCTAGTAAATGAGTTTGTCTATGACGATACCAAGTTTGTAAACATCAGCAAGGAAGGATGCCAATTTTCGAAGCGACGCTAAAGGAGTTGTTGTACAGACGATGAAGTGTACAGATGTGTTTGTGTTATAGTCATGATTAAAAAGTAAAAAATGTGCGTATCGACGATAAGAACAATGCATCGAAGATAGATAAGTACCCCTAGTGAAATACAGTTACTAATTTCAAAATTCTATAGAAACTATTAACTTTCTGAAGCACTTTAATTAATCAAAAGAACTAAAGCTATATTTTCAATTTGAACTCAGAAACTGTGAATTTACTATAAACATATATGAACAATCAGAGACCAAGCCTTACATCATTTTTATAATATATCTTGATACATTTTTTTTACAACTATCAACTATACATTCTTTTAGTAGACATTGTGTAGGTCTACTGTAGAAATTAAGACCCTGAGATCAATTTAAAAATATATCCAAATTGAGATAGGCCTATATACAGTTATACTAATGTGACATTTGTTTGTGCGTTTTTTGTGTTTTCGTGTTTCGTTAAATGTGTTTTACGACGATCTCATTAGTGAGAGAAATAGGTTTATTTAACTGTGTATTTTTGTGGTGATATGAATTAATGTGACCGAAACTGCAGTCGTCACATCAAGTAACATAATACAGGATTGAAAAAGACGTATACAGGTAAATTTATACCTATTTAACATATTTTGTTCTTAATATCTAGTCAAATTATTTAAAGAAACAAATTACCTTCAATTCTGGAAAGTCTTTTGGCCATTTAATATTGTCCAATCTTAACTCAACTGCCATCTTGACTCAAGCAATTCATTTGTTTTCCACTAAACAAATAACAGAAATAAGATACAAATTACTAACAAAAATAAAAATATTGTTTTTCAAACCAGTAAAATTTCAAGCTAAAATGTTATATTGTAATATATGTGTTTTCATGAATGGAAATTGAAATAATACTTTTTTGTTAATAAAAAATGGTTTCAGACAAGATTGGAAAGTCTGACATAAATAGAATATTTTTTTTGGAATACAGGGCTTGAAAACTTCTTTCTAGACTATTTCACGATCACCCATTTTGAATAGAAATGAAGGATTATATGTTTTACCCAAAAATAAAGTTTTACTATAAGAAATTGTAGAGAATAAACAAAATATGCATTTTGTTAGCGCTATTGCTTTATACGAGCGCATAATCGTTGCGTACTGCTCGGTGATCGTGTTTCCGCCGAGTTTGTTGTCGTGCGGCATGTAAACGTTACTCGAAGTTAACGCAACAGAAACTTTTCCCCCAAAAAGTAGACGGTCCACAGAAGTGATTTTCTCCATAATAAAGGAAAATATTGTAAGTATTCAGTGTATTTTCATTTTTTGATGTTTTATGCTCTTTCTCCGGCTAACACGGATTTTCGTTATGTCGGATCGGCCGTGGTTCCGGCTGGTCCAATTTAACAAAGTTGTACTGTACTTGAAAATTTTTAATATATTTATTATAAAAACGTTTTCCACTAAATTACAACAACTAAACAAAATTCTCACAAACTTGTAGGGTATACAGTTCCAGCCAGACAGGAAAAGGTAACGGCTAACGCGCCTAGGGCGTTGAAAATGTACATATTTCACGGAAATACACGAATAGTTCGGAACACTAAACCAGGTTTTACTTATATTAAACGAAAATATAGAGCTTGCACTTCAAATCGATATAAAAACTATTATAGGCTACAAATACTGCATATAGATTATAAATTTGTGATAGATACACATCGATTGCAAAATGTGCTTTCTCATTTTATGAAAACTGTCCAATGGCAAGGATTTACAGACAAAATCATATCTAAGAAACTATAAGAGTGGAGAATGATTAGATCGTGGTAGAAAGTTAAAATCTTGACAAATCCAGTGGTGTCCTTATCTTCTTCTCAAAACAAGTCTGTCTAACGATTATGTGCCTTTAAAAAGTGACGAGTTTTAGTCGTTTCCTTATGCTTTCTAGCGCGGCATCAATATTGATTTAGGCAACTACAATTTTGCAACGATGATTACATATGTAAATATACTTTTTAGAAGAAATTTGTAAATACAAAAATTGAAGTTTAACATTTTCTTTCCAATGGTTTTTGTTTTATTGAGATTTGATAATATTTAGTGGGTGAAATATTCCATACAAGTTGTGTTGTCTGAGACAACTCAATTTCAATTGAGCAGTCTGCCACTTAGACGATTAAACAAAAATATAATAACCCAAAGAGGGGCTGCAGCCCCAGCAGCCACCCCCCCCCCCCCGGATCCCCCAATGAGATCCGGTGTCATAACTGAGCTGTAGTGAAAGAGTTTGTGTGAAGGTATGGGAAGGGCGGAAGATCTTAAAAGCTCTGCTCAGTTTTTATAAGTAAAATTCGAAAATTCCGGTAGATTAGACAGTGAAGCGACCCCTGAAGGGTGTATAACAATTTGCACAAGTTGGTAGCACTATTTAACTGTCCTAAAAACAGGTTATTCGTTACTATGATATCCACAGAATGGTAGGTCAATATTGTAACCTAATATTTTATTTTTAACTTTATGAAGTGCAAAATATATAATAATATGCAAATATGTTTTACTGATCAACTGGATAGTTAGAATCGTAAATAACTACTAAAGAAAACTAAAGCTTCGTCATTATATTTATAAACTATGAAACATAACCTAACTTAGAGAATGCTAGGATATCTTTAAGTAGTAATGAAAATACAAAAATAGCATGACAGAAAAGTAAAAAATAGTTTCGTATATTCATACCTTTATTTACTGTAAACTGCTACTAAATACTGAACTTACACAGAAAATCGATAAAGCCATAAACTATTTCATAAAATAATATAGGAAGGAACATCTAATATCTAAAGTCAAAGCTGAAACATCAGATCAATCAGTTGGTCAGTGACTCAGTGTCAGAGATAATAATACCAAGTGTCACAATTTCCCTCGTTTTTTTGCCACTGCTAAATAAATCTTAATAGTCTTTGTTTATGAGCATTAAACAGATGACTGTGACAGATTATACAAATTTAATATTATGTTGTAGTTAATTGCAACACAGTTTTGAATAACCGTACAACAAATTAACTTAATTTCCTATTTCTATTTTTTTAAATACAAAAATAATAAAATACATATTTTTCGCATTTGCCATTAACTGATAAAATCATACCATTAAAATGGTGCTTATATGATATTATGTCAGTTATTTAAATAGGGCCAGGAAATATTTTGTTAGGTTATACCAGTCAAAGTAATAACATTGATTAAAGATCTTCGAATTCTATAATTAAATGTTATACTAATTAAAATTATTCTTTCCTGCTGGCCAGGAACGTGAGTACTCTTTAGTAGATTTTATACTTACAGTACCTGGGCGACCGAGCATCACTCGGTATTTTTAAAAAAATTTTTAGGAAAATGTATATAAATACAAATCGCATACTTAATAAATATGAATATTTTTCGAACTTACTTACATATGAACTGTTTATCCTATACTCTAATACGAAATAAAAATACTTCAACACAATGTCGTTCTCCACAAAAACCTATCTAATTAAAGAATAGAAATGAAAACATTGTTTTAAGCTTGAAATCAGCTGATAATGGAAATAATATAGGAAACATCTGATTACTGTTATTATTAATTTTATTATTATAGTCAATAAACATACGTAATGATTTTAAACTTCATAAGCCCAATGTTAAAAATTTTCAATTTTCAAATGAGTTGTTTAGAAAAATACGAGTTTTCCTGAGGTAAGTGGTTTTCGACAATCGATTTTTTAAACCCAAAAGCCTCTAATTCCAAACTTTCTAATCCTTCCGCTGGATCTCGAGATTGCTAGTACAAACAAAGATTGCTCATATTAGAGTATAGAATTTTTTCCCACGTGCTTGGATCGTGAAGTATAGTGCGCGAGAATTGTAAACCAAAAAAGTGAGAACGCGCTTTCTCAGACAAAAGCGTTTTCACTTGATTGCACGATGGAAAGAACGGAAGTGTAAAGAGGCGTTCTGTACGTAATTCACGGAGCGTTGAGTTATCGTCAGACGAACATTTTTGGGTGCCGTACACAGTTTTGTGTAGCATTTCAAAGAACTTCAAAGAAAACGTACCTAACGTCACACTGACAATTGTTGAAATAATGGCCAATATGAATGGACTGACTAAAGAAAAAGGAGGGTTTGGGGGAAACAGTACAGACACCGATTTGGTCGTTTCCTTTAATAAATGAATTACTAGAAAATCACCCAGACAATTTTATTAATTACTTGAAAATGAGCTCTTCTTCTTATGAACTGTTACTTCAAAAAGACGGACCAAGAATCAGAAAACAAGTTACCCGCCTTAGGTAAAGTATCAGCGCTGATGATCGTTTAACATCATCTCGCAAAATTCAAAGTAAAACACCGAATCTATTCCTAAATGAGCGAATAAATACTGGAATATTACGATTGAATTAAGTAGCTAGAGGCGTGTGGGAATGCTTGTATCGACTTTAGACTTCTAGAAAACTCTAGGTCCGAGATTACTTGCATGTTAGCGCGTACGCTAATCCCACATTCCAACCACAACCTTTACACCTAAACTCTTTCCTGTTTCCTGCAGGTGCTTGTGGCTCTTTCTGAAAGGCCGGTATTTCTGTATTTCCAAACTTTGGAGCCTTAAACTGACAGTTTCAAACTTAAACTTTGGTCTCTTAAATTCCCATAATTATGTTTTGAATGTTCTGAATACTAATGCGTATTGTGACGATTGTCGATTATATCGGTGTGAAAATTTATTTCTACTCCATAGTCTCCAAATTCTATCTCTAGCCTAACTCTTCAACTCTGACGATATTTTTTTTTGTTTATGTTTGAAAGTCATTTTGACAAAGAAATTAAAGAGGTCGCATAACATAACTCAGTGACTTGATAGATATCGTGCGGCCAATTGAGGTCTTGTTTCCTATTGGCCGGCAGCCGTGTTTATCCTAAATTCTTTTCTGTTAATATTATATTTGTTATATATTATATTATTGGACGAAATAGAAATAACAGAATACACTTTTTAAGAAGAAACACAGTTTGTATTATGTAATTTCAATATAAATATCAAACTGTAACAACTAAGTCGCATTTTTTCCCCTGTATAAAAAAACCAAAAAAACAAAGAGGTAATTTCTCTTATAATTACAAAGAGGTACAACACTATTCTTTACATTATAATATACTACTGAGCAGATGACAGTACTTTTAGGATAAACATGGCACTGTATCTAGTCACTATACTCATTTCCCACTGCCCAGCTGAATAGCAAAATAATAATAAGAAAAATACAGTGATTATAACTTGATTGTCTTGATTTCTAATATTGTGATAATATGTAATTTCGTCAGGGAGGTTAGAAAGAGGTTAGCTGTGTTACAAAACAATAACAAAAACAGTGTCAAGTAATCAAGTAGGAGGCCTAGGCCTACTGATTCTTGTAATACAGTTTGAACTTTTCACACTATTATGACGTCTACACTACTGTATTACAACTATTTTAGTGGTTAATCTGTTAAGTTTGTGCAAGCTTAGGCTAAATTAAAGGTTTGTCATTTGGTACAAATCGGATCATCCTACAGTACTCAAAATCAGACTTAGCTGCAATTGGAGGAATATGAATAACATGAGGTATTGTTTACTGACATCTAACCTGCAAAGGTATACATATTATATTTTCCCTACTCAACATATGACTTCCTTAATATTGTATAGTAGGCCTAATTGATTTAAAAAAATGATAAAGTAGCCTATTTATATTGTAACCCTAACTCATTGTTTAACAAAGTAGCCTAATGTATCTGACTTAGGCCTAGGCCCTATGTAAATCTAACTTATAGGCCTAGCTTATCTTTATTGTAGGGAGCGGTTTACTTCTTCAAATACCAAACTTTCCATATTATGATTTCATTTTTTTTAATACAAGAAGTTAGGTGACGAGAAAAGTGATTTACAGTGAAATGTTTATAAAGTGAGGATGATCATTTGTTTATTAACATTCTAAATAGCCTAAAAAATACAACACGCCTCCGAGCCTTAATTACGCCGCCTTTTATTGCGGCAGAGTTGCCAACCTATGAGCAATAAAAATGTTGTAGAATATAATCATATTTAAATATAGGATTATTATTAATAATATTAAATCAATGTAAACAACAAATATGATTCAACAAAACTTAAGGGTCGGCTCTAGTAAAACAGAAAGCAACCTGCGACTCCAGCGTAGCGGCGGTAGGTTACGCGGACATTGCTCATCCTAAATCCATTTAAAACCCGAAATTGTTCAAATAGCGTTTTCAAAAAAATACCAAACTCTTGGGGACAAAATTCTTCATCCGAATGGCTTGATAATTTTTCGCTATAATTAATAGTTGCATCGTAAAAAAATATTTAAAGTCACCCTATAGCGGCGGTAGGTTACACGGACATTGCTCAGCCTAAATCCATTTAAAACCCGCAATTGTTCAAATAGCGTTTTCAAAAAAATACCAAACTCTTGGGGACGAAATTCTTCATGCAAATGGCTTGGTACTTTTTCGCTATAACTAATAGTGACAACATAAAAAATTATTAAAAATTAATTTTTTAAATTGTTAATAAATATTAAACAAAACGTTTTTCTTAATTTTGGAAAAGCCATTTGCATGTGTATTGGCCATAGCTTTAAAATGACATATCGTTCATAATTATCCGATCAAAAATAAAGGAAAAATATGGATTTTAATTTAACATTGGTCTTATGGAGTGTCAACCAACATGGCCGACAGCTAGAGCCGACCCTTAATGGAACATATTGTAAAAAAACACCTTAAAAATAAACTTATAATAGCATACCCTACCATTAAATATAGCCTATATGAATTAATATTTCACCAATTTTTTATACAACACAGTAAAATCACATGATTGCCATACTTCCGTATTCTAAATTGTGTTTGCCAGAATAACGAGTCATTTTAGTTGTAAATTTATCACAAAAACAAATTTATCTTAATCAATAGGCTACTCGTATATTGGGACAAAACATGGAGGCCTAAGCCTAACTAAACAGCAAAACATTACTTTTCAGTAGACTCTTAAAAGATAAATATAAATACTAATGGGCGTAACTTTACTGTTCGACTCTAGCCTAATATTTTTGCAGACAACGACGTTGTTTTACATTCTACTGTTAAATGTTGAATACAGGTAAACATACTGTGACTAAATAGGTTAGGTTAGAACCTTTTAGGTATTTCTTTTATTATTACTTTTGCATTTCTGTTAGCTCTAGACGCCTACAGTCGAATAGTAAAGTTGTGCCATACTAATGAAATAAGATTGGTAGCCTATGATTTCTAGACATATATAGACCTTCAGGTGTAAGTTGTGCTTTTCTGTGTTTGTGATATTTTGTTTTTTTGACTCCTCAGTTTCAGTTCTGAGATGTAGGCTACTATGTAGATGGTTAAGGTTAGTAATCGGTATATTTTAGCTGTACTTGTTTTCTTTACATAGGCCTAGATCTCTAGGTTTATGTTCCCGTAGTTGTTAGTCGCTTGATAATGGGAGTTGATTTATATTCCCGAAACGTTGTGTATTGATTTTTAACACCTAAATGATGGCAAATGTCCAAATAACAAATAATAAAATTGAACATCCATCATTAATAAATGGTAACTTCAAACGGAGAGTAACACCGGATTACATTCCAACTTGTGCACTAAAAAATTACTATTTAATTGTATTAGTACGTATGATGTCAAAGCTTTTATTTCTTAAAGCTAGGCCTATATACTTATTTCACGTATACAATGAATGTATTTTATACAAATTGTAGAAAATAATAACATCAACCAAAACATAAAATTCGTAGGCTCTAGGCTTATATTTGATATTATTAAACTCGCTACTAATAATTACTAACTATATTAGTATGCATAACGTCGTGGCTATTAGTTTCTAATTTGTAAAAGGTATATTACATTTTGTGTATATAGTATCTAGGCTATATATTTTTATTATAATAGAAATATAGGAGTCCCATGTCTCCCCACCACTGTAGCCCACTAGGATCTGTTGTGGAATTATTTTCTCTTTAGTAATCGTCCCATATCCTTCCGTCTTATGAAAACATCCGTCTTGGGATCAATACCACGGAACTCTTCCAGGCTGATGACAGCCCTTCCGATTAGGCCTACCGTACCATGAATCTCCTACACGCGAGATTTTCGCACTCACACAGCAGGTATAAAGCCAATTCAATCCAAAGAGAGCAGAATCAATAGGAGTCTTCCGAAATCATCCACATTTTTTTAAGGTGATACTTTGCCGGGCAGTGACAAGTAAGGCTTGATACAATCCACATAGAATTGTTTCTGCCCATCAATTTTAGCTTTTGACTTAGAGAGGCAGAGGAACATTTTAGCATCCCTAAGCCCAGGGACATTATTCCAGTGTGACAACCAACTTTTCTCCGTCCAGATTTCAACAACATTTCTTAGGTAGCTCTTGGGCCTCCTACAGAAGGGATCTGGACCAATGATGGAATTTCTGGCCCCAACTCTGGCAGGGAGATCCGCCGCCACATTGCTCTTTATGCCTGTATGACCTAGCTCCCTTAATTCCTCTTCTGAGGATTTCATGTGTGCAAAGATCAATCACAACAACCTGGGACTGAAAAATAGATGCACTGGGAGTTGCATCTAGGACCATAACCTCCTCCAACATTTTGGAGCCATCCGTATACCATGCTTGTGTTCTTATACCTGGTCCAGGTCCAGCATCTCCTGCCTCCTGGAGACCATCTATCTTAACTGTAAAAGAGTGGTCAAATATTAGTGTCCTTCTGATAGCATCTGACACCATAAGGTCCACCTTGAGTCCCTGAAGCTCTTGTAGTATAGCCAAATGACCTACCAGATCCCCTGGTTTGTAGTTATGTGTCCCCATCAGCCCAAGGCAGACTGAAACGCAACCACCTGCATTGGAATGTGCAATGCAAGCCTCTCTTCGGGATGAAAACACCTTCCACATCCATCCAGGAAACCGGAATATATCCTAACTCATAGCTGGCCCTAAATACCTCCACCAAATTGGGTAAGAGTATATCAAGACCATTTTGCAGAAATGCGGGGAAAGTACCATTACCTGGACATTTGAAATGCTTCTGAGAGTTGATAAGGATTCGCAAACAAATCTCCTGCCGAGCAATGCAGATGATGTCTTGACGTGTTGGAGATTTATATACATCATTGTCAGATTGTGGGTCATTGCTGACCACTCCTCCCATCGGACCCTTGGTGGTACATCCCTTGGGCCTGAGACACTTTCCTCAGTCTCCATGCGGATTGATTTCCGACGAGGCTCAATAGCTTCTGATGCAACTTGAATTTAATATTGCTGGTCAACAGCCCATAAGACCTGTAACATTGTATTCTTAATTTATTTTGAGATTTTTTGCCTGGGTATATGTGTGCACGATCAGCAGAGCAGGTGTTGAGTAATGGAAAGTGTTCTCCAACAAAAGGAGTAACTAGGTGTATGAGGTGGTAGTGTGCTCGGGATACAAAAAGTACGTGGGGGCGCAACACTCCAATGACTGCACCTTCAGTCTCCCCTACCATACTAAACAAACTGAGTTTTACGAACTCAACCCTCAACTCAGATATACTTGCAAACACCCAATGCTGCGTGCTACAGATTTAACCCAGCGTCAGACTACAGGCTTAACCTCCTGTATGTTAAGAGCTGGAATTGGAGTGATGTAAGCTGATAGAACCTTCTTATTATTTTATGCAGTGAGGCTGTTATCCATCATCACTTTCAAAATGTCACCTATAGTATATTTAATATCCTACATATTATTACAAATTGCAAAAAAATTACAATATCATCAAACTAAACATAAAATTTGTATATTTAATACTAAAACAACTGCAAAACCACTAAAACACATCATATAAAAACATCAAAGCCTAAACCTTCCTAGTTTGGACTAACAATAGGCCTACAATATTCTCACTTATATCACACTACTCAATATTTTCTAAATTAAAAGTTCGTCGTCAGCAAAGATATCAGCAGAGCGGCATTGTAAACTTACGTCAACCTTTTAACATTGTCTACCTGTTAACTAACCAAAATTCTTCTTTCTGTGACTTACAGTTTTTTTCTAATTCAACATAACTTAACACTCGAGTAATATAATTGTATGTTAAAGTACTACAGTATATGTTTCGGATTACAAGAGAATAGATTAGTTTTTAGGCTAGGTTTTATATAGGCATATAGTATATTATTAAGCTAATAAGTTAAGCAAAATTAAACTCGGCTATATAGAATCAGAAGACGATCATTTTTAATTCTAGAATGAGCGTATATATGCAAGTTTTCTGTACCATGTATCATTTAGAATAATGCCTTAGATAATGGGATTATGGTTAATTTTATAAAGTAATAATTGTATATAGCTATAATTGTCTAGTATGAAAGGGAACCAAATTTGTAATTATGTAGGCTTTTGACATCCTTATAAACTGTAGCTATTTATCACGGAAGGAGTGGGTGTTAGTTTATGTGTTTAATATTTCAACCTTATTCTTGTGACTTCAAATTGTTTTTGATCTAATTACGTTTATGACATGTTTCGAAGTCTTCACAACTTCATCATCACCTCTTGTTTTTTTTCATTCACTCGAGGAACTCGTCACAACACATTAAAATCGTTAAAACACATAACACTTACACAAACACAAAAACAAAACAGTCTTGTCCAGCACCAGTGTGCACTGAAATATAAGTCCGGTGAAGCACTGACGGTACGAG
>JAGFPH010000838.1:296277-311815 GCA_018207615.1 Philaenus spumarius
CCAGTGTGCACTGAAATATAAGTCCGGTGAAGCACTGACGGTACGAGTGGTGCGTCCTTTTGATGCTAATCGCTATTGGTCTTAGATAAATGTTTGAGAGCTGTGTCATATAGATGATGTGACTGGAAAGACAGCTGATCATTTAAAATGTCATCGGGTTTTCTTTTAAACGCTCTATAAATTCAAACTCTATAAATGCAGTTTATAAGGATGTCAAAAGCCTACATAATTACAAATTTGGTTCTCATTCATACTAGACAATAATTATAGCTATACAATTATTACTTTATAAAATAAACCATAATCCCATTATCTAAGGCATTATTCTAAATGATACATGGCACAGAAAACTTGCATATACCGGTATACTCTCATTCTAGAAATAAAAATGATTGTCTAGTGTCTTCTGATTCTATATAGGTGAGTTTAATTTTGCTCAACTTATTAGCTTAATAATATACTATATGCCTATATAAAACCTAGCCTAAAAACTCATCTATTCTCTTGTATCCGAAACATATACTACTTTAACATACAATTAAGTCACAAGGCGGACCTATAATGCAATTCATTGTAGGCCTATTATTTAATTGTGACTTGGTACAGAAAAAATGCATATCAAGTTTTACTTGTAGCCTATACTTTGAGTGGGTTATAGTAGTTTGTAACATTTCTTATTGCAATTTTCGATTACCTAAAGTGTGCATAGAGTTTTTTAGTTGGGCTAGATTGTATACTTATTCTTTTAAGGTTGGCAGCATAATACAGTTTTAATATTTGTTGTTTTAGGTAGAACTAACATGAATAAATGACAGATGAGCAATGTAAAATTTGTTTTCATTGTAATTCTATTCGATGATATGGATTTATTACAAACCTCTATAAAGCAGGAATTCGATGAAACCTCAGAAAACTTGGCTTTTGATTCATCAGGTGTAGAATTACACTTAAAAGAAGAATATAATTCAATTCAAATCAAGGAAGATGAATTTTGTAAACAGGAAGTTGAAGGTTCAGTTTCGCCTGAAAATGACAATCCTTTTTCAAAAATGTCAAATCTTACATGTATTTCCAGTAATCCAGAATCAGTTGGTGATGTGCTCCTACCAACTTTTGGAAGTGAAGTAGGTCTACAGTTAGTTCCAGAATTCAGTTCAGAAGTTAGATCATCTTATAGTCCTTCTTTTCTGCCAGAGATGTTAAGTACACCTGTACCTTCGCAGTTCCCTGTGTACATTTTGGGCCTGCCAGCACATGAAGGTTTTGATATCTCAGCTAGTAAAGCAGAGATAAATGAAGGAATTCAAATTCGAGATTTATCAACTCTAGTCAGCCAGTCTAGAGTCAATGAGCCGGACACAGATTGTCATATTAAAGTAGATCGTGTAATGACATTACCGGAACAACATTTCGTAAATATGTCTAGTTCAAATTTATTCAAATCTAAATCAAATACAATTTCAGATACACCGAATACTAAAAAGAAAAAATTCTCTGAAAATGCTAGTTTAGAGTTAATGTGGTTACACCAAAATTCAAATAAAAGTAAACAATACCATAATAAAAGTGTGAATATGCCTAGTGGAGATAAATCAGTAAGTTCTCAAAATAATGATATAAATATAAAACGACCTTCAGTGAAAATACGTTCAAGTAAGGGAGAATTTGTGTTTTCAGACGGAGCTGGTTATTACTATCATCAAGATACCATCATTGGCTCGAAAAGGTAATTCATTTACAACTATTTTGTATTAATTTAAATAAATAATTATTTTTATTGAAATTAGTCTAATGGGATTTGTTTACATTATATTTACTCCAATAGTTTTCAAACTCACTTAACCCTTCCTGCGCTGTAGACGAATATAACCGCTAAGTTTGACTTTGCTCAAAACCCTGTGGACAAATATACTCGCTTTAAAACATTGAGTGTATTGTCAGGACTAACTAGTTTTCAGTTTTGCCGCTTGCATGCATCAGTTATTGGGTAACATATCCCTTGATTAAAAAACATGTTGTAGAAGGAGCACCTAAGTTGGTGCGCTACACCACTCATGCTCTGTTTCGAGTGACGTTAACGCTGTAGACGAACTAACCTGCAAGTCGGTTCACTTGCAGACTCGGTGCGAAATAAACCAACTTTGATTAAACAAACTATTTTTTCCTACCATGTCTCATTTTTTTTTGTATAAGAAAATAAAAAAATTAGTGTTGACTTATTGAGAAATTTATTTTTTGTTGGTATGCACCGTTACAGTTTGAGCGGTCCGAAATTTCCGTAGCGCGGGAAGGGTTAACATCCAGTTAAATAGTCTACTTAAATTAGGTGTTTCAGTTAAATTATGGATTGGAATCTTTCGGAAACTCCTGAAAAATAAATAAAAGTACAGTATTGTAGAACAAAGTTAATTTCAAGCAATATTCAGATGCGCAGATAACAACTTTGTGTACTTACAGACATGGCATTGGAGGTACTTAACTTCTCGGGCCATTTCCCTAATGTGTGCAAGACTTGCTCGAAGTTAACTATGTAGTGCGTCTTATCCATCTGTCATATCCAAACTTTCTAATACCTGCGAACCTATCACCAGTCACAAAAAAAAAGATAGTTCAATAATAATTGTACAGTAATAATAATTCTAAAAATATCTAATAGTCTAAATATTTTTGGTCCTTGAAGTAATGCTTTGAATTATTCAATTGAATTGTAGACTGTTATCATGTGTGATGAGTTGGCCGTCACCAACTAGTGTTTGTATATGCGATCAGCAAATTATTTTTATCGTTTTTGATAAATGAAAGTGAAGGCTTATGTATTCAAGTGGTTTAGATCATGTAGGCTTTGCTATGGTATTTAGTATAATTTTAATTTATGTATAGATACCCACAGTATAGATTTGTGTATTGATGTTTAATCACTATAAATAGTTATTAAAAAAATACGTTTTACGCTTAATAGTAATTGACTTGACCGCTAGGAAGCAGCCAGTACCAACCATAAAGTAACAGTTACTAAAAACCGGTTTAAGTTTTTTTTTTTCAAAACTGATAACCCCTGTGTAACTTTTACATAAAAATAACTGGTTAGTTCATATCTTGGCACACATCACCCATCAGAATCTAAAGGGGTACAAATAAGAAAATGTTAACCCATTTTAAATGTTTTACTTCAGTAAACTATATGAAATTAACATAGTAAGCTAAGCACATGTTAGGTTTAGTTTTTCACTTGATAACAACAGTTGATAAACATACTCTCGAAATGTCATGTATTATTTTCTTTATAGACAAATAATAGCAAATTTCTGGGTAAACAATTATAAAAATATGAAGAATCCATCATTAGTAACTAACTTTAAAAAGGTTAAATTTTATTTGATTTGTAAGATTATATAATATAGAGTATGTTCTTAAATGATAATTTCATGACAACTATCTAGCAATAAAAAATTGCTTACTCAACTGGTTACAATTCAATATTATATTTAAAAAAATTATTCTTTATTTTTTATTTCAGGTTTCTGAAATGTGTTCATGAACAAAAGTGTAAAGCTCTAGGTAAGATGGACATCAAAGATGGATCACCTATCTACCAATTGGGCCCTCCGCATATTCACAAGAAATTCTTAGTCAGTTCTCATGAAAACTCTAACGAACTTTATGAACAATTAAAATTTAATTCAGAAAATCTCTTTTTTAAATCTTTCAATAATGTAAAAACTAAAGATACCATTCAGAAAACTGCAAATATTGTCATTACTGAAGATAGTGGAACACATCCTCCGAGTTCGGATGAAGTTGATGTGTTTTATGAAAATCCTATACTTTGGGCTCAATCTTTGATAAACAATTCAGGCACGTTTGAGAGCACAAGGTAAGATTTATTTGTGTATTGATGTTCATAATTTGTTTATTCTTTGAAAAATATTAGGAAACTTAATATGAAAATTACACAGTAAGTGTACCGACGGACTTATTTTAATATTATGTTACAACATCACCTTTATTTTCAGTGATTAAATTCTTAATATTCTAGAAATGAAATAGTAACAATACTATTTGTTTATAATTAACAAATTATTTATTTATCCCAAAAGAATCAAAAGAAACAAACTTGATTCAAATTAACATAGAAAAACAAATTATGAAATAAATATTCCAATCATGAGATATTATGAAAGAAGTCAAATGGATTATATGTCTATAATTACATAAGTAGCGAATTAAATTGGAAGCTTTTTACAATATCAAGGAAACAAGAATATATCCCGTAGCTACTATTTCTTATATACAGTAGAACTCCAATTATCCGAATCAGTTGGGACTGGACCCCATTCGGATAATCAGAAATTTGAATAATTGGGGTTTCCCCGAAAAAAGGATCTATTTTAACTTCGGGACTGGTTTAGCGTTTACGCGATTGGAGTAAACTATCCGCACATACTGCAGTCGCGTATACACGTTTTTGAACTTTAACGTTTGAGTACTATCATCGCGTTAACGTGACTAATATAATTAGTCCACAGATATAATATCGATAGGAGGTAGCTAACAGAAGAAAATAGAGAGAATAAAATCATGTCAGACCTAGTTCATATTGCGTTTACTAGTTTTGTCGAAGTCTATTTAAAAAAATGAATTAGGAATATATGCTATACCCAAAAATGAAATTTGAGTATTCAAAACTATAGAAAATAAATCATAGAATTGAACTGGATACTTGAAAATGTCAAAATATCCTTATTTTATAAACATTTCAGTTTGTTTACGAGTAAAACAAACCTCTCGCTAGCTTTATCCAAAAATGAAATTTGAGAATACAAAACTGTAGAGAATAAATCATAGAATTGAACTGGATACTTGAAAATGTAAAAATATCCTTATTTTATAAACATTTCAGTTTGTTTACGAGTAAAACAAACCTCTTGCTAGCACTAGGTATACAAAGCCAAACGCATTGTCCCATGCTTGAAATATCCTAGTCTGAGCATGAATTAGGATTTAGAGTATGTTAGTCCCGAAAAGGTTAATTAATTACTGTAAGTATGTTGAAAATGGGAGAACAAAACCTGTATGTTTAAATAAAAAGAGTTTTCAATTAACTAAATGAAAAAGCAACACTTTTACACGTTAAGCCTATGTACAATAATTGCCGTACTTTAAATGAATGTCATTGCCTTGCTTGCTGAACATCTCGGTCAAATTAAGCTGTTTGACAGTATTCATCCGTTTGACACCTGGCGCCTACACTATCTTAAGCGGACAGAAGAATAATAGCGCGCGTAGACAGAATAATTATTTTGCGAATTACAGTACATTCCTGTCTTAAAGTGATTCGGATAATCAGCTATTCTGATAGTTGGAGTTCAGATAATTGGAGTTCTAATGTAATTATATACAGGTTCATCAAATAAAAGAAATTGTTTATTCATTAATCTAGTGTTCATAAGTAACACTTGGCAATAAGTTATTGGATTTTAAAGTAAACACTTTGAAATTTAAAAAAATGTAACCTCTTTTAGCACAAGATAAAGTACAAGGGAAATAAATAGGTTAATTCTCACCAGATTATAGTTTCTTTCTTCAACTTATATTCTTCTTATACCATCATAAATAAAATTCTCATGATTTAGCATAACTATATTTCTTCTTTATTTGTGTTAATTTTGCACAAATAGTTTTTGTATAGGAACAGAGCACGTATGCATTGAACTATACTTGACCAGACATTAGGTCAGACGCAATAATAGTGCACTTCACGTTACGTTTTATATTTGAACCAAACTTCTGAATTTTGTTATTTTTCATCTTAACAGTGGTTTTTACTTAGATTATCGAACAATTTTGGATTATTAAAATATCTTAAGGACTATTTGTTTTTAGTATTAAACTAGAAAATAATTCTTTTGTACTCATAGAACAGATGTTTTAGAAATTTACATATTAATATTTTGAAATAAGTCCACGAATACTTTCGACCAATCATGTCGCTAGGACATGCCTTACTTGTAGGCTGTAGTCAATTTCTCAGCTGAAATATGGTAGATGCCCGTGTTTTTCTTCTTTGAATTAGAGGGTTCTTTTAAATGGTTTTATTAGATTATTACATTATTTGGGAAGCTGGTTTATTTCTGAATCATTTGATATTTGTAGTTGTGCGATATCTATTTTGTATAAAAGAATGTTTATAGAATTTACTTCCCTTGTCTGAGGTTTTCGTCTCTTATAAAAGTAGGCCGAATGTATGTTGATATTGTATGTTTTTAGTTTTGAATGGTTTTCCTATGATTTTGACCGTTTATTTACATCCGATCTTGAGTTAGATTATTTAGAATGTAAATTTGTATTTTTGTTCGATCAATTATATGTTTAAAAGTTTAATTTGGTTTAGAAGGTTGTCTGTAGTCATATTACTTTGTTTACAAGGTTAGTCTACTATTTCACTGCTTGGCGCGCCGGTGTCACATAGCCAATGATAGGACTTGAAACAAATCGTGTTTTTGTATTTGGGTATTTTGTCTTTGGCCTTTTTTAAATTATTATTTTTTAAATTATGGAATATTTCAATATCCAAAACTAAAAAATAAATAATGTTAAAAAAAGAATGAAAAGAAGATTTTGCTAAATGTTTAATCAAACATTTTTATAAGAATTGGTCAGAAAATATTGCTGTAATTGGTTACAAAATATTTTTAAGTATGGTCGAAATAGTTAGCTAAGCAATGGTCAAAAAATTTTGCCTGGCATGAACAAAATTAACTTGGCAAAGCATTGGTAAACACATTTTTCTAAACTTCTGTTTGATGAGTATTATTTTTTTTTGAAATAGTAAGCTGTAGTAAGAAAATTTACTTAAACTTTTATAAAAACACCTTTGCTGAGTTTTATTCAAACAAAATTTGTGAACATTAACAGAAAATATTGATAATAGGCCTATTGTCAGAAAATTTTGATCAGCATCAGTAAAAAATTCTTAAGCTTTTGTTAGAAACACAATCCCAAGCCTTTATATGAACCCTTTGCTAAACATTGGTCATTTCAATTTGCTAAGCCTTGTTCATAAACTGGTTTTGCTAAGCACTGGTCAAAATATTTTGCTATGTATTTGTCTGAAAATTATCCAAGCCTTTGTAAAAAAACTTTACTAAGCATTGGTAAGCTAATTTGGTAAACATTAATAAAAAAATTGTGATAAGCATAGTTCAATAAAATTTGCTAATCCTCATCAAATAAACATCTTGTACTCTGCAAAATGATTTTTTTTAATGGTTATTTATTAGTGGTGTAATTAGTTTCAAAACTTGCGTTTGCGAGTCACTAAAATATTCAACTTGCGTTGTATATTGCGCCGCCATCACCGCTGCTGGTCATGCTCAGAGTGTTCGTTGGGGGCGTGGCTTCAGTTACGTTGTGAGTTGGTAGGCTTGAAGTTTAATTGTTTAACGGCCGTTTTTTTAGGTTTGTGTTTCATGCGTACCGTGTGCGTTTTTTATGTGTTTGCTTTGTAATTACTGAACTATCGATGTTATAATAAAAGATGCTTCGTTTTAACGAGTTCGAAATAATTCCTATCGTGGGAGACGGAAATTTATTTATAAAGTTTATTTCGTGCCTTATCGTTCTGCGTATACGGAACTCAAAATGGTTACAAAGATGTGCGTGCTGCGGCAGTAAAGAATGTTATTCAGAAGTGGGATGTAATTATTGAAAGGAAAATATATTATTATTTAGTTTTTCTTCCAAGTTGACTAAGTAAACACTTATTTTGAAAAGAATTTGCCTAACGTTCTGTTCCGAAATGTTAGTTGTACATGATCTCAATAATAATTAGTTACAAAATATATTTATAAAAGAGTGCCAAGTATTTTAAGTTGTTCAAAGATACATGTATTAATTATATTCAAAAAAATCCATAAACGTTTTATTTATCTAGAGTATTACTTTATTTATTTTTTAAAGTGTAGACCTGAGCCTCGCTGGTTCTTTTAACCTTTATTATAACTGCTGTTATAAAATATACAAAATAATTTGAGTTGAACATTTAACATCTTAGCTTTGGGGTTATTATTAACCCTACACCTTCATTATAAAGAAAAGATAACATGATTTTGTGTAGAGAAGGTTCCAACTGGGGTGGTGTGCAGAGCACGCTGAGGATTCACCTGGTTAGTATTATCATTATTATAGCTTTCTTTAACAAAGCTTAGCTTTATGGCAAATATCTTAATAATCAATAATAACAAATCTAACATCCATCACTACTAAATAATAACTCTTCAAACAGAGAACAGTCATCTGAGAATAAAGGAACAAAAACTTTTCTTCCTATATTATAAACCTAATAAAGATGTGTTTTTCAGTAAAGCAGACATTGAAGATGGTTCAACTGAAAATACTTTAGAATCACAGACGTTACAAGACTTTTCTCAAAAACTACAAACTACCCGGGGCCGGGGGATTCCTGAGGAATTCTATGCTGGAACTGTTTCAGATGATGATGGCTACATCCAAGCAGCAGTATTTTTAGACAAATCGATCTTGGCAACACTGGGAGATAATCTGAAAACCGAAATAAAGAATTTTGTAATGGATAATACGTTTCAAGTTCTACCTTCTAGCGCTGTTGGATTGAAACAATTGTTTTCTCTGCATGTAATCGTACGCAATGCAGTAAGTTCTTGGTAAATATAATACACTCTCTAGATTCTACACAAATATATAGATCAGTTATATCCTACAGTAGAACCTTTGTTATTTGGAATAATCAGGATCTGCTGTAATTTAGTGTAACTACTTTTTAATGTTTTTGCTGCCTAGTTGTTAAAAAATAGGTTATTTATTCATGTATATGAAATTTGATGTCATTCTAGGCATAATTGATTATGTATCATTGTTTTAGTATTAGGAATTTTATTTATTTTACGTTAAATTACAAGAATTGTATTATAAACATTAAACTAACTAGCCGGCAAATTATAAATATTGAACCTTGAGATCTCTAAAATATTTAACTGTACTATTTTGTGTTCTAAAGATTAATAAACCATTTGTAAACCAGTCTGAAAGCGTATTTCTGCTTAATTTGTAATTGACATTAAATGTGAGTGGAATTACAAATTAGCTTCAACTTTGGGTAACATTACATTGTTCGATCTTGTTGTGAAATATCATTGACTATTTCCTGTTGCTAGCTGCAGTAATATTCAATTATAAAAACACAGTTCTTGACTTATAACACAATGACATTCAATACTTATTTAAATTCTTAAGTCTAATGAGTGATAGTGATTGATATGTATTGATTGGTTGGTCATTTTACAAAGAGAACTTAAACTAAGATCAATTCCTATAAAAGCAAGTGCACATCCGAACGTACGTGAGTAACATATAATATAACAGCTGATTTCACCCATCATCTGTTCTAAAAACCTACTGTAGATTATACTTTGAGGTTATATTTACAACTTCAATCATTTTAGTTTTGAAAGACATTTGTAGGTGGGATGGTAGATAAATTACTATACTCTTAATGGAATACACCCACCTTATTGCTGTTTCACTTGTATATATAACTGCTGTTACAGAACACGTTGTCGTCAAATATTAAAATCTTTGAAGCAAGGCTTCACGTCACACCACACACACAAAAACACAACACAAAATCCTATGAACAAATACAGTATGATATACAAAAACACGACGTTTCGTGAAGAACAAATAACACTTCGCGTCCTCAGGTGATGTAAGTCCTAGATCTTAGCGGACGTTTTTTGTCGCAACCTTTCCGAACGCTTATCACAGGTTGACTGAGTAGGAATCAATCGTAGGTCGTTCAAAGGTTCAACCCCCACTACATTGGTATTATTAATTCTTACATTAGGCCTGTCAAAAAGTCTCTGTACTTCATTTTTAATTAAAGGGAAATAGATAGCACTAACGGTGGAACTTGGCTGGGAATTACAGTTTTCCTTCACGGACATTATAGCAGTCTCTTTGAAAACTCTCTTTCTCCAGTTAGACTCTTTTAGAAGTTGGAATCCCTCATCCCAAAGAATAGCATGATTGTTAGCTATGCAATTTTAGACTGATTAACTTCGCCCGTTGTTATGCATTTTTTATGCTCAGAAACACGTTTTTTAAATGGACGTGAAGTTTGTCCCACATACGACGACCCACACTGACAGGGTAAATTGTACACAATGTTCTTGCTATCCAAATCGATATTTTTAGGTTTCAATTTATTAAAACAATTTTTAATAGTTAATGCATTTTTTAAAACAGTCCTAATACAAAACTTGGAATTCAATCTTCTTATTTTTTCCGAAATACCTTTTACATACGGAATCTGAATTGTCGTTAATGGTTTTTCATTAAGTTTTTTATTACTTATTATTTGCTTTTTTAATAGCTCTGTCAATGATATATTGTGGATAGTCATTATTCAATAAATCTTGATTAACATGTTGAATCTCCTGTTTAAAATCCATTTCATTACTGCATACCGTATGAGCTCTCTTAAACAAACCACACGTCAAACCAACCTTAACATGTTCGGGATGGTTAGAATGGTAATTTAAATATTGTCCCGTGTTGGTAGATTTACGGTACACTATAGTCTCCAATCCGAAATTCTTCTTTTTAACCAATACATCCAGAAACGGTAAACACTTATTTGTCTCCATCTCCATGGTAAACTGTATGTCATCAAAAAGGCTATTCAACAAAATTAAAAATTCATTAAGGCGTTCCAGACCAAAACTCCAAATACATAAAATATCATCCACATATCTAAGCCACAGCTTAGGTTTCAAAACTGATTTGGAAAAACAACAACCGCTCAAAATGATCCCTAAAGATATTACACAGAAGGGGGCTAAGAACACCTCCCATCGGAAAGCCAATGGTTTGTTTATAAAATCTACCATCAAACTGAAAATAATTGGATTCAGCACACACTTTTAACAATTTCCCCAATATTTCAACAGGAATTTCTGTTCTATTTCAGTTAATCGGTCTAAAATTGCGGAGCATGTCATGGTTAACAATCATGCTATTCTTTGGGATGAGGGATTCCAACTTTAAAAGAATCTAACTGGAGAAAGAGTTTTCAAAGAGACTGCTATAATGTCCGTGAAGGAAAACTGAGGACGCGAAGTGTTATTTGTAAATATAGTTATAGAACTAAAGTATGCTAACTTATATATAATACATTATAATATTTGCTTTGAGATTATAGACTGTATATAAATTCAACCTTATATCATCAATATATTCGTTTATAGAAATTTAATGGGAAAGAAGAAATACCTATTTGGTTAACTTCGGAAACATTTGTGCATCTTCGTATAACATAAACATTAATTTATTCACTATAATATTAATAACTTCTAAATCATTTGATCTATAAATAAAATAAAAAGCAATTAAAAGATAATACTTTTATCTTTCTTTAGATATGTAATAATGTAGCCTATATAAATACAAAATTTTAACAAATAGACCTATAGTTTTATAATTCTTTTAATTGTACACATTTACCATGTTAAAAATCCCTGTCAGCATAGTTAGGAAGGCCTAGATAAAATCAGTTGTTTTTAAATAATGTATATTTATGATGTGTAAGTAATTAATCTGTCTATAATTTTTACAGGGGTTTACTAGTGTTAAAATAAAAGAGATTCTTTATGTTTTGATTTTTGTACTGAAAAGAGGGATAAATATTTAAATTGTTGAGGAGATTTTGAAAGTTCAATTTTAAAAGGTTTGAAGATCTTAAAAATGTTTACGGGTTCTCTCATAAATTTGCTAAGGGTGTATAGTTTATTTACCAGTGTATTAATCTGTTCTTCTGAAATAGTGAGTATTGTTTAAAATTTTGCAAGTAGAGTTGTAAGCTGTTTCTCATTTTAGATTCTTAGTAGATTCACTTATTTAAAACGAGATTTGACTGGATATAAAATGTGAAAATTCATTGGAACCTGGTAACAAAATTCCTTTTCTTTGTATTCTACTTTAATAATATGTTTTGTGTATGTTTTCCGGTCCTTCTTCTTTGATTTTTTCTTCTTGCTCTTGTTGCTGGCCTATACTTATAGTTATATGATGGTTACAATATTTTGCGTGAATGATATCATAATAAGTGTTAAAAATGGGAATGTTGATAATGGGCTATGCATGGTTTTTTTTTAAATTGGCGATTACGATGTCTATGGGTGAGTTCAGGGTCTGCCAGTCTATTAAATGTTCCACTAATATGATGTAGGCCTACATGTTGATTATTTGATAATCTGAATTTTGTTATCATTGCAAAATACTACCAAGATAATTTCTTACGCTTATTTTTATTGATTGCTCACTTAAGGGGAGGCGGAATCCCTATACTACTACATGTTAACATAAGGAACATTTTCTCAGAATCCGTTTGATCAATCACTTTCAAATTTTTTTTGAGTAACATTGACTCTTGGTACATATGCTGAGTTTTCTTTGAGTACCTATATTGAAAAGAACTGTAGTAAAAAAATGTTTTACTAAGTAGTATTTAAAGTTTAAAATATTATACGTACTACATTTTTTTAAAGTATGTAAATATTATTATTTTTTAATAAAAAAACTCAGCTTATGTGTTAATATAGTTAAATGACTGTGTAAAAATTTCAATGAATTCAGACAATTACTTTCTGAGAAAATGTTCCTTTATTGCCAAAAATATAAACTTTCAGAGAAACGCGAAAAACTTTTTAATCAGGCATACAACTTACAAATTAGTACATTCCTGGGTCATAAGCTGGATTTTCATCAAATAGGCCATTATTACATGTCTTCTATTGATAAGGTTTATAGGTTATGTTTATCTTAGTAATATTATAAATATAATTACATGATTTAATAAAATATGAGGTTTATTATTTTAAATAAATATAGTTTTACAGCAATAGTAATAATTGTTTATTATTTTCCTTAGCATATTTTAATATAAAATTTAAATTATATAAAATTTTGTTTTCCTGGTTTTTTTTTAGTAAATATATATACATACATAAATACTTTAGTAAAACTATGCAAAACAGCCCCAGCCGGAGACCAGATATCTAGTCATATCCCATCAGCTTGGAAGAGAGCCAACCACCGTTTGCTTTACTTCCGCCCTCCTACCCTCAAACCACAGATATGATTAGATATCTGGTCTCCCTAGCCTAGATTTGAACTCGGCATCTTCTGATCAGAAATACACTACGTTATCCACTAGACTACGGCTTCATGAAAGAAAACTGACAAATTAACAAAACTTCAGTTACTTTACTATCGGTATAAATATTCCGTGTAAAGTAAAAGATAGTTTATCAGCACCATCTAGGAGCGGTTATAACAAAAATGTACCTTCATCAGCGCCATCTAGGAGTGGTTATAGGAAGTTTGCTTGGTTGCTCTTAAGTTTGAATCTGTTTAATTTGTATTTGTGAGAGGTTTATAACAGTAATTACTTAGCTCGGTTCTTACTAAGTTAGTCTGTATAGTTTGTGTTCCTGAGCTGTTTATAAGTGATAAAATAGTCTATAAATGAAAGACTTAATTATAAAGGACTTTCCTATTTTTTGTAATAATTCAATCACAAATGTATTACCCAAATCACAAAACAAAACACTTTAATGTTCAATTCACTACCGTATTCCGAAATTACTATCTAAAAAGTCGGTGGAAACTTTAATTCAAAATATATTTTCTCAGCTTAATATACTTCAAACCTACAGGTACTAAATATCACTGTGTTCAGAAAAATCTAAATTTTAAGAAAAAAATATAAAAGAAAAATCGAAACAAAAATTTTTTTTGAGGGTCCGCCTCCCCCTTAAGGACTTATGTTTTGGAAGAATTGGATAAACATGTTTTTACCATCCAGAAAAGAATTATTATTGTTAAAATACATTTCTATAAATTTGGTAATTTGCCATTAAGCCATAGATATCCTTCACAGATTAAAGGTTTACTTAGTTATCATTCTCACAGAACAACCACTTTTGAGAAGTTACCTTTCTATAATAGTAAAACTGTTTGATAAATTGCCTGACCATGTTAAGACATTGGATTGTCCAGGACTTATGAAAACACTATCTATGTATTTAATGAACAATTGTTTCTAAACAGTGTGTGAGTTTATACACCGAAGCTGATTTCTTTCCACTGACCATTTTCTTTTATATATTTCCTCTTTTGCCTGGGAGAAAACTCCTATGAATTATAAAAACAAAACTAAAATTAGTGAACATATTTTCTGGATTTTTGAGAAAATCTGAACCCCATGAAAACTCCAGGTCCGGTATACAAATTATAAATTATGTATAGGTAAATAAAGTGGACACAAGTTTACACCTAAGAAGTTAGTACTTTATTAATTTATAAACATTTAGATTATGATACAAAGAGTATACATCTTGAATTAGGTGTTATAGTAGAAGGTATATACACACGCTTCATTAAGTTCAATAAATTTTAAAATAATGAATGCAAAGTTTAAAAAATAAATAGATTTGAAAAGATTGAACTATAACAGCTGTTCAATTTAATAAGTTGTTAAAGTTCAGTGTTATGTCTTTAGATGCTTCTTTTAATATATAATATTTTGATTGATTGGTTCTCTATCTACAACAAATTATTAATGAATTAATTAGTTATTGATGCTTTATTGCCTATTTCTGAGGATATGACACACACTTTATCACTTTTATTGACAAACTACTTTGTACAAATCTTTACTTCTGGATGGTCAAACTGGAACTGTTTCCCATCGCTTTGTTTTTAAACCTGATGTTTCCTGGTTCACAGCTTCCTCCTCTCCGGTTGGTGTACAAGCTGTTTACATTTTTATGTTAACCAATGGCGATTGATCTGAGAGAGGCGTTCTTTGTTAATTTTGGTTCAATTATTTAAGTTCCTTGTGTCAGTTTTTATATTAGAAATAACACTTAAATAACACTTTTACATCAAATTTCTATTTAATCTTTTCATCATTGTTATAAACTTAGTACGCATCATTTGTAATTTTGAATTTGGGTCTGAGACTATACTATGTATTACTTCGTGTGTCGTATCATTTGCATACTAACTTATAGAATAGAATTGCCTTTATTTTTGATGGACGAGGTAAACATTGTCATTGTCCTTTCCACCACCTAACCCCATTATACATAATCACATTACAATACATACATAAAAATATAATAGTAAAGCAAGAAAAATAATAACATGCGAGCTGTTAGTAAGATTGTTTACATTGTATATGCAAGTGTAATCTATCACACAAATCAATAAAATTAAATCAACGTAAATAAATAAACATAATTTACTTATTTAAATCAATGTTTTAAATCAGGTAAGTACTCCTAACTTGTGAAATATTCGCACGGGTCAGCTAGTCATTATATTATTATTTATTTTATTCAATTTTAACATGGTTTCAATCGTCCTTAGACTAGTTAGTCATCATTATCCACTGAAAATGTAAAGAAACTACATGGCATTGTATAATTACCTACACAAT
>JAGFPH010000838.1:311915-322582 GCA_018207615.1 Philaenus spumarius
TATCTAACAAATCCTCGCGAATATTATAGTGTATATTACTTAAAGGTTTCTGTACACATACTGCCGTTTCATTCTTAATTACCGTGTTTTCCGGTTTTTTAATTAACTCCCTCTTAATTATTTTTTCGCCCCTTTTATTTACTTTATTTATTTGATTTTTAGTTATGTCATCAGCCCTAAAACTCCGAAGCCTATTTTTCAGAACCTCCTTTCCTAGTTTCCCTGTTTCGGCTTTGAATTAGGATTTTGATTTGATGGACCGGGTCTTGGGTTATTAGGGTGTATGGTATTTCTTGGGTTTTGCGAATAGGATTGCGGGTTAGGTCTCGGGTAGGGTTGGGGGTTTTGCCTGTTATTATTATTATTATTATTCGGCGTTCCTGTAGGCCTATTTCCCCTACGCGCTTCCTCCATCATATCTATATTATTTAGAAATTGTATGGCTTCTCTAACCGTCTCGCTATGCTTTCCCATTGCCGCTAACCTAATCTGGTCATTAAAATGCTGGAATATAGTAAACACTAAATATCCCTCCGGAATCGGTGGATCTAAATCTCTAGCCTTGTTTACTAACTTACAAAAATAATCTGCTCGCGTAAGATTACTATTATCATTATACCTACCATATTCTATTTTATTTCTTATTAATTTTTGCTTCTGCAGCGACCAATAATTTTTTAAAAAACATTCTTTAAACCCTGTGTACCCTATATTTTCTGTTTGCATAACTTGCCACCATTCTAATGCACAACCCCTTAATTGTCGCACTGCAAATTTTAACTTTTCTTGATCGCTAAAAAATGGATTAGTTTCCTCGATCAAATTTTCTATCTCCCTTATAAACTGCTGAGGGCGTTCGTGTGGATTTCCCCAAAATTCTATTTTTTTACACTCCCCCTCATATCCTCGGCATTACCAGGCTCCTAACCATACCTGGCTGTCCCCCTAATTCTAACACTTTTTGTTCTACCTTCGTTACCCTATTTGTAATTAATTTAAAATTTTCATCAGTTTTCTTTTTAATTACCCCGGTAGATTCTTCTAACAATTGTATGCTGCTTACAATATCCTCAAGCCTTTCTTCTACCTGTTTGTGTTGACTTAAACACCTTTCTTTTTCTACATTTATTTCCTGCGATACTCCTTCCAATTTTCCTGAAATTAATGTATATAATTGTTTCTGCTCTTCTTCTCGCAGCTTCCTATCATTCGCTTTTTCTTCTTCTATCTTAGCCTCTTTTAGCCGCCTTCTTTCTTCTTTTCTTTCCACCTCTTCCGCTTTCTCTCTTTCTCTTAATTGTTTTTCTTCCGCTTTCTCTCTTTCTCTTAATTGTTTCTCTTCCGCTTTCTCTTTTTTTAGCATTTCCATAAATTCTTTAAGTTCTTTGTTCGCCATTTTGCTCTTAGAAATTTTTCTTTATTTGTCGGACGTAAAATATTCGTAGCCTAACTACTTTTATTTTATTTTTCTGAACTTTTTTGAAAACCCCCTTTTCTTATTACGTTTTTACTGCGACAAATTATTTCTAAGGTGCTTGGCCTACTCCCCCTCTTAAACTGCGGAATACCAAACCCGGGAAATATTTAATGTTGATCAAAATCACTAGTATGTTTACACAATCTAACTTAATTCTTATTATAACACATACATATAAGCACAAATAATTTATTCTGTCAGTTCTGGACTTTATTTAACCTACCGTTAAATCGAGCCACACCGGTGGGCGCCAACTCTGTAACGAAGCAATAGTTGCACGACGCTGGGGGTGGAAGTTTGTTTTCCTTTTGTCCCCACGTTGCGACGTCAACTCTGCAACGACAGACCTTATTAATGACGTTCGGGAGCCAACTCTGCAACGTAGCCCCGACGCTATTGTCTGTCTGTAGGATTTCCCTACTTTGTTACAGAATAAAGAGATTATATCACCTACTGGAAGTTTAAGGCAAATTAATTTTAATAGCCTAGGTGATATAACTCTGGTTAAGACAACTATGCCTATAGTCACCTTAAATAAAAATATTTTATTAAATTCCTTCCAGTTATTCAAGTTACTATTAACTTTAAATTTGCTCAGCTCAGTAATTAATATTATATTTATTTGACAATCTCTGAGGAGTGAGAACAGTGGAACTTTACCTAGAATAATTAAATTATTTGTGCTTTGTGAAATTTCGTTGGAACTGCCAACTTTGCGTTTCCGCCCTTCGATATTGATCATACACTGAAAACAACTTATCATATAGGATACTTAGATAATAGGAATTTCTTGAACAAGGTAAATTATTTATATTAATTGAAATCAAAAGAAAATTTATTCAATAAAAACTCAAAATACTCTGTGGTTCTTTCCACTACAAAAACATAAATTTTAAACTAAATTTACCATTTACATAAATTTTAACTCTTTTAGGTAGAACCATTTATTATTCATTTATACTTAATTATTCCTTCCTTTTTAATATTTATTATTTAATTATTTAATTATGATTTTAAAATTTAATTTACAAGATTAATAATTTTATATTTTGAAAAACCTAATTTTTATCTCAACCCAGTATCAATAATTATTTAAATTTAACTCAGGCAATATTTTAATAAGGGATATCGTAACTTTTCTGACAGACCTTGTATTACTGCGACCCTGGACTCTGAACACCTTTCCCAGGAATGTTGATTGAAATACAGCTTCCCTGAAGTCCGGTTATCGTTGGTGCGGTTGAACGTCTCTCGTGGTCTCAGCTTTTGCCTGGTTCGACTTTCCCTGATGTCTTCTAGCGCCTTCCCTGATGTCTTCTAACGCCTTCCCTGATGTTTTCTAACGCCTTCCCTGATTTGGTTTCCGCTTCTTATTCCAGTAGTCCTTCAAAGTCCATGTGCTGTTCCAGTTATTGTCATTACATCAGTCCTGTGATTCTTGTAGACTACGTCATTTATAGGTTTTTTGACGCACCGGCTATATAATTAACTATAGAGTAATACCCTCAAACTGTTCAATCGTTTTTTCACTGTCTGTAATGCTAACTGATTTTACACTGTCTTTGTTCATTTAACTCGTATTTACGTTTGATAAAATTTTAATGAGAACTGTTCTTTGAAATATTATATTGCATAATATTATAATTAATTAAAATGTTCACTGTTCGATTTACACATATCTTACTGCTGTCCTTATAAAACACTGCTTCTAAGTACGTTACTTTAACATCGCAGATCCGTCTAACAACGTCGATCTAATGATTTAATGACTCACTGATCTACTAATACAATGATGAAAACGTCAATCCCATGATGAAAGCTCAAAGATGAAAGCTAAAAGGTGAACGCTAAAAGATGATAGAACCGCGGCTCCCGCTGTACTCCGCTTATATGGACTCCTTTGCCGCCTTCCGAGTACCAACTGCCTTTCTTATTCCTCTATCCCTTCTTCGATATCTCACCATGCAACTTGTATTAATTTCTTTAAGTTTTAGGTTGGTACTACCCCCACTAACTTCTCCGTTAGGCCCTGCCATCAGCTAATCTATCTCTCCCCTCCTAACATTTTCTCCTATTGTCTTACGTATTTTCCTCGTAGTTTTCCTTTAACTGCTTTTATGAACTTGCGGTTTTCGGAATCGTATTCCTGATACATTTTCCTGTCTTCTCAAACTTGAGTGATGGTCGTACTACGTTTGGTTCGCTTATGGCGCTGCCTCGCGTATTCCGCGGTTTTTCCTCGCGAAAACTTTTCTGGTTTTGAAGGAAAATCTTTTTTCTTTTTTCTTCTATGTTGGTTATTATTTTATGATATACTAGCCAAAATTTCCATTCTGTCCGAAGATTTTTCTTCTGTTTTTGGGACTTGCAAAATTTTCCAAATTTAACATTTACTTTTGAATTTGAATTTTAACTTTAAAATTGATACTTTCGATTGAGATTTACAATTTTATACCCTTACTACTTTCTTAACACTATGTTATTATTTTTACCACCTTTTTCATTCTATTTTTAGCAAAATATAGGTATGAACTTTCTCACCTACTATTTTAATTAATTCACAATTTATAAACTTTTTCTCTTATCAGACTTTTACTTCTTTACAACTTGTTTACTTTTTCATTTTCCCTTTTTCATTTTTTATGGTGCTTTTTCACCTTCAAACTTTAACAATAATCTCTAACTTTTAAAATACCAAAAATTCCTTAATTTGTTATTTAACATTTTTTATACAATTTTTCTTACGCTTTTCAAAAATATCTTTTTCATTTAATTTTGATGAAATTTGAGAATTTCCTATAACTTTAACTCTTTATAACTTTAACATTTTTTATTTTACAAAATTGTGACTTCCATGAACAATGTTTCCACCTCCCGTGTTTCACATTTAAACATAAAATTCATCAATTTTATACTTTTATTTAACAACTTATTCCTGTATGAAAATAACTAATTTTTCTAAGTCTTTCAAGCAACTTGAAACAAGCTCCAGGACAAAAGTCCATCTCTGTTGACACAGTACAGTTGGCCGGGACTTGTCGTATTCTAATCTAGTTAAGTATAGGGTGTACCTCAACTTCTGCTATGAAATCTTGATTTTTGCAGTTTTTCAACAAAACTCAATTTTTCACGCATTGCATAAGGTTTATCCGCTGCAAACTCCCGCTCTTAAAGATGAGTTATTCTCACAGAAAGAATACGGAATCAAAACTCTTTTTTCCTTATCCTCTTATCTTTTTTGGTTCTACCTGTACATAGTTTACTTACTCTAACATACCATAAATTCATTTTAATTACATTTATCTCGAAGTCTTCCTGAAATTTTACATATTTTTATATACACATCAATTTTCATATTTCACCTATGTTTCAATATTTCTAACTTACTTCATTTGGAAGTATCGATTTCCTGTAAACTTATATACATTTTATTATAATTACATTTTTTTTATTACCCTTGGTTTCTCGCTTTGAGAGTTCGTCCACTGAAAACATACATTTTATAATAACATTTTCTCCTTTTTTGGAGTAATCGTCCACTGAAATACATTAATCACACTTTTTGTTTTATATTGTCAATTTTTGTCTTTTGGGGACTTAAAACACTTGCCTGGTTACCCTATATTTACAATTATATCAAAAATATACTGGGTTGATTAACCTAACATATACTACTAACTTTGATCATCATTATTTTTCGTGTATTATCTTACTTTAACAATTTTATTTTATTTTTACCTTCATTAGCCTACGAATATTACTTTTATCTCTCCATTGCTTTCTTACTTGCTTCTTTGGCTGGTCAGACCAAACTTTATTTACCCTTTTACTTTTTCAATTTCTTTTACTACTATTTCTTCAGTACATCCGCTTACTTTCCAATTTTCTTCACCTTTACTTGGTTTTTTAGAAAATTTTAATTACTTATTGCCTACTCTTTTTTCAGCTCATCCGCAAAATTTTTGCCTCCTAACATACAACACTCCTCTACCTTCGTTTTTCACGTTTGCTTCTTGCAAACAACGCGTAAGCCCCTAAACTCGCTTACTCCGAATAGCAACCACCTTTCTTTTGTCTTAAGATGTCATTAGACGTTTTAACTGTTGCTTCTTTATAAACAACAATCATTCATAAATTTGTTTCAGTGCCCATTCCTTTCAGGTCACCCTGTATCTCACTCTACATCTGTCATTTACAAAATACACTTACATTGTTTATTTTCGTCACAGCTGATAACCGACCTTGGTTACATTACCTCCATTCATTGCCGCAGGCCTAAGTACAACGACCCTTCGACTCAATCAGCTGTGTTTGGTTTCAGCCAATTTGCTTCCCCATTCCATTTCCGTCCTTTCACTGCTACACTTTATCAATGAACTTTGTATTAGGCCTATGCCTTTCTCATAGCCCCGTTTATTGTTTTAATAAATTCAATGCACTACTGTATCCTGTATATTTACAAATTAAACTATTCCTAAACTACTATTTACATCTGTCAATGATTTCTATCTACAACTCTTTCTATTATTGTATATACGGCCTTAGGTCGCGTACATCATATTTCCCTTTTATTCTTCCTGTCCGTATGTCTGCAAGTACATATGTGTTTCTTCCCCTCCTTTCAACAATTCTATATGGACCTACATATAACCTATTTTGCTCTTTGGCAGATATCGCACCGTTTTATGACTTCTAAAATCTTTGCTAGCATGTTTTTTATATACCATTTTCTTTTTATCATATTGAAAATTTTGTTTCGGCCTATATGCCCATATGTCTCATGTATACCTTGCACAAATCTTTCTATTACTTCCTCTGGTACTATTATTCTTGTTTTATTGTTTATTGTGGAACATAACACATTGTCTCTTATTATAAAATTTGGATAATTTTCTATATTATTTATTTTTTCACGGCATTCTAAATTTCTAATTTGGTAGTCTCTAAAATTTACAAATAACTCTCTTAAATTTGGCTTTATCCTTATTTCTTGTATTTTTAATTTGCATTTATTTTCCACTCCCGTACAGTTCCCATACATCCTACTTGCCACATCGCACGGTACATTTTCCTTTTCTGTACAGTGTTGCACATTTGGGTTATACTCTTGTATACCGAGTATCCATCTTCTCATTCTGCTGTTTTGGAACTTACATGATGTTAAAAATTTCAGTGCCATATTATCGGTAATTATATTTAGCGGAGCTCCTATTACTAAAGGACGAAACTTCTGCAAGCCATACACAATCGCCAACAACTCCAACTCGCAGATTGTATAATGTTTCTCGTACGTTTTTAAAGTTCGGCTTACAAAACCTATTATTTGTTTTGCACCATTCCTGTCTAGCTGATATAATTGACAAGCTATAGCACCTGTGCTTGCGTCTGTCTGCAGATAGGTTTCCCTTCCTTCTTCCGGATGTGCTATAACCACCGCTTCTATAAACAACCTCTTAACATCTTGAAACGCTTTTTTCATTTCGTCGTCCCATATCCATTTTTGTCCCTTTCTTAACAACTTATACAGTGGTCTTGTTGCTCCTGCATATTTTTCTGTGAATCTCGAATAATAATTAACAAACCCCAGAAAAGATTGTAGCTGTTTTACTGTACGTGGTTCTGGAAAATCTCTTATGGTTGTTAATTTTTCCGGATCAGTGCTAACTCCTTCTGGTGTGAATATAAAACCCAAAAACTTTACTACTTCCTGACAGAAAACTGTCTTCTTAGGATTTATGGTTAAACCTCCTTCCTTGAATTTCTGAAATATTTGTTCTAAATGCTGTATATGTTCTTCGAACGCCTCAGACAAACATAGCAAATCGTCGACATAATTTAACGTAAACTCTTCTATTTCCTTACCTAACGTAAAAGTTCTTATCAATGCAGATAAAGAGTTTTGAAGGCCGTACGGTACCACTTTAAAATTATAAACTTTGTTATCAAACAAAAATCCTGTATATTTTCTTGATTCTGGTTTGAGCGGTATTTGCCAGAAACTCGAAGTTAAATCAATTTTACTTATGTATTTTTTTCGCCGTCCTTTCCTTAAGATTTCATCTATAGGCGGTGCACTTTCAAAATCTGGAGTTATAATTTTGTTTAGTTTTCTGGCATCCATACACAAGCGTATCGATCCGTCCGGCTTCACAACAGTCACCATTGGGTTTATATAAGGTGTCCTAGATCGCTCTATAATATTGTTTTCCAGCATCTGGTCCAGTTCCTCCCTAACTTTTTTTCTATAATTCATTGGGATGGGGTAGTTTCTATTTACAAAAGTTTCAGTTTTTTCCAACTTTAATTCATGTTCATATAATTTTGATAAGCCAGGCCGTTCTGAAAATATCGACTTATATTTCTCAATTAACTCCTGTAACATCCCCTCTTGCGTTGTATTCAGTATCGTAGCATGACCTTGCGAATCGCCTAGCTTAATTTGTTTACATCCTATCAGCTGTGTTTGCTTAGTCGCTCGACATCGGCCTTGGTACGGTCTCGTATTACTTTCCCTTTCCATTTTTGCTAGACACTCTGTCTCCGAGATTAGGCCTACATTTTCTTTTATCTTCGTATGCTTTCTAACAAACGCACCCTCTTTACCGTTATTATTTCTTATAGAATCCGAATTGCTTTTAAAACGAGTTTTAGTTGACTTGTTCCTTCGGCCTAAATCGCTATGGTTTTTACGCATCTCATTATAATCAGTGTTTGAATGATTTGCATAATTTTTGGATATTCGTTTGATACTATTATTAATTGGATTATTTCGCGTGGTGTAACAGTGCTTTAGTGAAGTTTTTGTTTTGACTATGCCTTGACTACAACTTACTTTTGGATTACGGTTAACAACGTTATAACTACTCCCCCTCATATCAAATTTTATTTTATTTTTATTCTTACGCGCTTCTTCATCCCTGGTTTCCTTTGTGAACCCTTTGGCGATGATCTTCTTCCTTTCCTTTTCCCTAAGTCTCCATTGAAGTGAATTTCTCTCATTCTTCAACCCTTCTACCCCTCCTAACGTTTTAACCCTACATCCTGTTGTTTTTCCGTCTTGCTGCGCCATTTTACTTCCTGCTTTTGTTTCTCCCGCTACTTGATTTAATCCGTTTAAGCTAATTAACCCCTTCGCGTTCTCTACATTTTTGTTTACGTTAATTGCTTGTTTATTACTGATAAGGATCTCTTTATTTTTATCACTTAATTTAATTGATTTTTTAATTTGCTTATTAATTTGATTTTCACCCCTTAACTTTAAACACTTCCCTTTAATTTGACTTATTGCCGCTTGTTTATTTATAAATGGTAACTCATATATTATCCCTTCATATGACCATCTAATAAATCTTTTCTCCATATTTATTTTCGCCTGCATTTCATACAATGCATCACACCCTATAAGTATTCTGGATTTTAACCCTTTCACTATTAATAATTTTAAATCCATTTCTTTATTTTGAACTTTATATTTTAACATAATTTGGCGGTGTACTTTTTGAACTTTACCTTTAAGCGCTCCAATTATTTCTACGTTTGCTACTGGAAGTTCCATTATTGGTATTCCTTCCGCTTTTAGCTGCTCGTAATAATCCTGTTGCATAACTGTTATTTCAGATCCAGTGTCTATTTCCATAATAGCCTGTAAATGACCAATTTCCACTAATACCACCGGGATTTCCTCTATTGGTTTATCTTTAATAATTTCCTCCCCTTCATTATCTAACAAATCCTCGCGAATATTATAGTGTATATTACTTAAAGGTTTCTGTACACATACTGCCGTTTCATTCTTAATTACCGTGTTTTCCGGTTTTTTAATTAACTCCCTCTTAATTATTTTTTCGCCCCTTTTATTTACTTTATTTATTTGATTTTTAGTTATGTCATCAGCCCTAAAACTCCGAAGCCTATTTTTCAGAACCTCCTTTCCTAGTTTCCCTGTTTCGGCTTTGAATTAGGATTTTGATTTGATGGACCGGGTCTTGGGTTATTAGGGTGTATGGTATTTCTTGGGTTTTGCGAATAGGATTGCGGGTTAGGTCTCGGGTAGGGTTGGGGGTTTTGCCTGTTATTATTATTATTATTATTCGGCGTTCCTGTAGGCCTATTTCCCCTACGCGCTTCCTCCATCATATCTATATTATTTAGAAATTGTATGGCTTCTCTAACCGTCTCGCTATGCTTTCCCATTGCCGCTAACCTAATCTGGTCATTAAAATGCTGGAATATAGTAAACACTAAATATCCCTCCGGAATCGGTGGATCTAAATCTCTAGCCTTGTTTACTAACTTACAAAAATAATCTGCTCGCGTAAGATTACTATTATCATTATACCTACCATATTCTATTTTATTTCTTATTAATTTTTGCTTCTGCAGCGACCAATAATTTTTTAAAAAACATTCTTTAAACCCTGTGTACCCTATATTTTCTGTTTGCATAACTTGCCACCATTCTAATGCACAACCCCTTAATTGTCGCACTGCAAATTTTAACTTTTCTTGATCGCTAAAAAATGGATTAGTTTCCTCGATCAAATTTTCTATCTCCCTTATAAACTGCTGAGGGCGTTCGTGTGGATTTCCCCAAAATTCTATTTTTTTACACTCCCCCTCATATCCTCGGCATTACCAGGCTCCTAACCATACCTGGCTGTCCCCCTAATTCTAACACTTTTTGTTCTACCTTCGTTACCCTATTTGTAATTAATTTAAAATTTTCATCAGTTTTCTTTTTAATTACCCCGGTAGATTCTTCTAACAATTGTATGCTGCTTACAATATCCTCAAGCCTTTCTTCTACCTGTTTGTGTTGACTTAAACACCTTTCTTTTTCTACATTTATTTCCTGCGATACTCCTTCCAATTTTCCTGAAATTAATGTATATAATTGTTTCTGCTCTTCTTCTCGCAGCTTCCTATCATTCGCTTTTTCTTCTTCTATCTTAGCCTCTTTTAGCCGCCTTCTTTCTTCTTTTCTTTCCACCTCTTCCGCTTTCTCTCTTTCTCTTAATTGTTTTTCTTCCGCTTTCTCTCTTTCTCTTAATTGTTTCTCTTCCGCTTTCTCTTTTTTTAGCATTTCCATAAATTCTTTAAGTTCTTTGTTCGCCATTTTGCTCTTAGAAATTTTTCTTTATTTGTCGGACGTAAAATATTCGTAGCCTAACTACTTTTATTTTATTTTTCT
>JAGFPH010000838.1:322682-341165 GCA_018207615.1 Philaenus spumarius
AGGACTCTTTAACTTTGAAATTATTTAGATATATACAAAATGTTACAACTGCCCCGTAAAATTTTAATTTTTTAAGGAAACCTTGTTTTCTTAAATAAATTATTAAATTTTCTACCAGTAACATTTTGTTATTTTTACTGGTGAACTTGTAAACTTTATAACATAATATACAACACAAAATATTTAGTAACAAAACAAAAACATAGTAACATTTAAATTCAATAATTAAATAACATCTTATAATCTATATACAATATTTCATAACTATCTTACATATTAGGAACAATCTGGAATATTTGTTTATTTATTTTATTTAAATCTCCTACGGTAATCTCCCCTTACTGATTCTATGCCCTCTATTTAAATTTCAAAACTTTCTACTCCTCTAGTCTCTCCTTCTCATAATATCTTTTCAAACTTGTAATATGAAACATTCCTTTTATTTTTGTAGGCCTGTCGATATGGGTCAGTATGTATGTTGTTTTACCCATCTTCTTTGAAATTATGTATGGCCCTGTATAGATCATAAACAACTTTGCCATCTCTCCTTTAATTTGGTGTGAATATCCGCTCTCTTTTAACAAAACCTTATCTCCTATCTCAAACTCCACTAATTTATGTCTGTCATTATGTCTCTTATTTCTGATTACTCCTTTCTTTCTAATTCTTTGTGCTGCCAATTCAATTTTTATCTCCAAGTTTTCTTCACTATTTTCAAAATGTTCTAAATTTAAAATGTCATGCCAAAATCTGGGTGTCTTCCTATTTAATTGTAGCTCATTTGGGGTATACCCTGTGGTTTCATGAGGTATTTCATTTAAATATTCTACTATTAGGGGTACGAACTTACTCCAAGTCCTGTGGTTCTTATGGCAGTACGTCCTAAGACATCGTCCAATTTCCTTGTGTACACGTTCCACCATGTTGCTATTAGGTCTTCTTATAGGTGAAAATATAGGTGTTATGTTTTTGCTATTTAAATTGCTCAGCCATCTCTGATTCGTGAATTGCGTCCCATGATCAGACTGTACTCTATTTACATTTCCATATTTAATTAGATATTCTTCTAAACTCTTTATTGCACCCATGGTTGTTGCTTTTCTTAGTGGATAAGCTTGTACGAACTTCGAAAAGGTGTCCATAATTACAAAAAGGTATTTATTTCCTCCTGTACCAGTTGGTAGGGGTCCATAAAAATCAACAGATATTTGATCATTTGGTCTGTCTGTCCTCACACTTTTCATCTCTCCAAAATTTGTTTGGTTGGTAGTTTTACATTTCTGGCATAACTCACATACTTTAATTATGGATTTAACTCGTTTATTCATTTTTCTAAAAGTGAAACTTTCCCTTAAAATTTGTGTACATTTTGCTATGCCACAATGCATATAATATTCATGGCATGCTGTTATTAACTTGTTTACCAAATTACGTGGTATTACAATCTTCCAATTTTGTTTTTCCTTCCTAAATAATATTCCTTCTTCTAATTTGTACAGATTTTCATAATTTTGAATGTTATCCATGATTACTTTGATCTCCTCGTTCTCCTGCTGTTGAATGTCTAAATGTTTTAAATTATGCATAAAATTTTGGTCTACAATTCTCTTCAAATAGGCTATTATAATTTTTGGATTTTCCTTTTCTAAATCTTTATTTCCTGCATCACATGGATTCCTGCTTAATGTGTCGCTCACAATATTATCAACTCCCCTACAATGCTCTATCTCAAAATCATACTCTTGAATCAAAAGTATCCACCGTGATAGTCTTGAATTTAGTAGTCTGCATTTTCTAATGAATGTTAATGCTTGATGGTCTGTAATTATCTTTATTTTATGGCCTAAAATCAATGGTCTTGCTTTTTGCAAACAAAATAGTATGGCTAACATCTCTTTCTCTGTAGTGAAATAGTTTATTTCAGCCCCTTTCAGTGTTCTACTCATGAACATGATAGCTGCTTTCTCTCCATTATCTTTGATCTGGTATAAATGACCACCTATAGCAAAATTACTGCTATCTGTCTGCAATATGAATGTTTTATCTGGGTCAGGATGGTTCAACATTACTGTATGTAAAAATGCTTCTTTCAATGTTCTAAAAGCTGTCTCCTCTATTTCTGTCCATTTAAATTTTGTTCTTTTTGAAGTTAAGTGTAGCAAAGGTTTTACTAAATCTGAATATTTATCTATGAATTTGTTATAAAAATTCGCTAGGCCTATAAATCCTTTGACTTGTTTATGGTTTTTAGGTGAAGGAAAATTTCTAATCGCCTTGACCTTTTCATCATCTGCGGTCAGTCCTGTTGTTGTTAATTTGAAACCTAAAAATGGAATTTCTTTTCTACAAAATTTTGATTTTTCAAATTTTATGGTCATATTGGCTGTTTTAAATTTTGAAAATATTGTTTCTAGATGTTCTAAATGTTCTTGAAAGCTGTTTGACATGCAAACTAAGTCGTCGACGTACATCATAGTGAAGTCTTCTGTCTCATCCTTCATCACATGGTGTAGGCCTCTTACTAATGCTGCTAAAGATGTTGATAATCAATATGGAGTGACTTTAAAATGATATACCCTGCCTCTATATTGAAATGCTGTATATTGTCTTGCTTCCTTTTCCAATGGTATCTGCCAAAAACTATTTGTCAAATCGATTGTACTTAGCCATTCCGTCGCTTTTGCCTTACTTAATATTTCATTTATTCCTCTGTTACATTGGTAATCAGGTATTATTAAATCATTGATTCCCCTTGCATCTAGACATAATCTCACCTCATCATTCTTCTTTATTACAACGACTATTGGATTAATAAATGGGCTATTACTCTCTTCTATTATATCTTGTTTTAACATATTTTGTATTTCTTGATGGACTGGTTCCTGATATTTCAAAGGTATTGGATAACTCTTTTGAACAAATGATTTGTTATTCTTAATTTTGATTGGGTGTTCATAGCAATTGCATCTACCTGGTTGTCTTGAAAATATAGTTCTGTATTTTATTAACATGTCTCCTAACTGTCGTTTTTGCATCTGGTCTAATAGGTCTAATTTATCCATCTCCGTTCTAATCATCTCCTCTGTAATTTGTTTACTTTCATCTGTAGTTACCTCATAATCTTTTATGTCGCCGAGTTGTTCATTTTTATTTATCAATTTATCATAATACCTGTACATTTCTAACACACCATACTCTTCCTGTCCTACTATTTCATTCCTAACACCATTATTACTCTCCTTATTCATCTTAACCACCACTTCCCTATTATCATAATTAATCATTACATTATTTCCTTCAAAGTCCAACTTCATCTTCAATTCATTTATACTGTCCATACCTATAATTATTTCTCGTAACAAATCTGGTACTACTAACAACTGCATTTCATATGATATATCTTCTAATTTAACTTTTAGCATAATTATACTTTCAATTCGTCGACTTTTCTTGCCTGTTGCTGTTATAACATTTATTCCTATTACTGGTAACTCTTCATATCTACCTAACCTCTCCTTATTTTGTGTAAACCATTCCTTCTGTATGCATGTAGCATTACTACCTGTATCTATCAAACCTTTTACTTTTATTTCTCCCAACTGTATCTCAATTTCTGGATTATCATTCCTATATTTCTTGTTCGTTTCGGATATATCTCCCTCTCTCTCACATTCAGTTAGAAATTTCTCGTCACATAATACTGTGGTTATTATAATATCATTTATTGGCTTAGGCCTATCATGATTTATATTTTTTATTACCTTTTCTTCTATATTATTATTAATATACTCTTTATCTTCTGATTGTTGCACTGGAATATCCCTTCTTAATTCTATATTTACATTTTCCCTCAGATTTATTTTCTTGTGCGATGTTCCAGTGCTTTTTAGTTTAAAGCCTGGGTCGTCTTACATACTACTTCTTGTTGCTGCTCTGTTTCTGCCCTTATCATGTTTACAGCGTTGTTATTTCCTGGTCCTCTAGGTTCTGTACTTCTCTGGAATTGTATCATGTTATGTCCAGGTGGACTGCTTGGTACAAATCTGTTTGGCATGTTTTGAACTCTAGGTCTATATTGCTCTTTGTTGTAATTTTGATTTCCCTGGTATTGTGGTCGATTTTGAAAATTGTTCTCCCTGTACTGTGGTCTAAATGTATTATTCCTATTACTAAATTGCCCAAAACTGTTAAAATTGTTGTTATTGTTTCTGTTTGGTAGCATATTTCTGTCTCTATATTGTGGTCTGAATTTGTTTTCGTTATCAACTGGTCTAAAATTTCGTCTAACTTCTTCATTCTTTCTAATAATCTCGTTCTTTTCTTCTATGTCCTCTTCATTTAAGAAACGTTCCATGTCTCTAATCGAATTAATGTTTTGCACACGTCGAGCATCCCTAATCTTGTCATCGAAATGTCTTGCTATCCTTCGTACTACTTCGTCCTCAGATGGTGTTGGTGTTAAATTTCTCATAATAATGACTTTCTCAATAAAATACTCTGCTCTACTTAATTTTCCTTCCTTCCTATATTTTTCAACTTCCAGTCTATTTCGAATTCCATTCTGCACCTCGTCATTCCAATATTTTTCTATTAATCTTTCCTTCAGTGTTTCAAAATCTTCTATTTCATCCCTAACTATCTGCCACCATCTAGCTGCATTCCCTTCCATAGACAAGTCTATTATCTCCCTCACAGTTTGTATCTCCCTATTTTCCCTTATTCTTTTCTCTATATTTTTCTGGATATACCTTTCTATTTGTTTGAGGTATTCAATAGGATTGACTGACTTCCCATCAAACTTAGGTATACTAGTATTGCTTGTATTCTCACAACTAACATATACTATTTGATTGCTAGCTCCTACGCTCTTATTCTTTCTAACTTCTTCTTCGGTTGCATCTAATCTTTCCTTAAATTGGTTTAAATCTTTTCCCCATTCTTTATTTCCATGCTCTAACTTTCGGTCTAAGTTTTCTAAGTGTTGTTTCTGTTCATTCATATCAGATTTAAGATTTGAAAATTCTAATTTAGCAGTTTCCCTGTTTTCTTCTAATTTATCTTCCAAACTTTTACAATTTTCCCTAACATTCTGTTCTAATTTGTTGTATTTCATGGAAATTTGATTATCAAATTCAATTAATTTAGTCTCTATCTTCTCATCGAATTTTGTTAACAACTCATCCTTCATTTTGATCATTTGGCTATTATTCTCAGTTAATTTTGCATTTACTTCAACATTCAAGTCATTTAATTTAGAATTTAATTTATCAGAATTTTCTGAAAGTTTAGAGTTCAAGTCTGTACTTAATTCATTTAATTTAGAATTTAAATCAGTTTTCAAGTCTCTTATTTGGTTAGAATTAGCATCAAACTTTATGTTCATTTCATATAGGTTAGAATTCAGATCAGTTTTAAATTCATTCAATTGCTCAGAATTTTCAGTTTTAAATTCATTAAATTTAGTATCAAACTTTGTGTTTATTGCCTTCATCATTTCGCTTAGCATTTGGACTACCCTGTCATCATTACTACTCCCTTGCTGTGTCATTTCACTATCATCAGCAATATTTGTATCAACTACATCTTTTTGAAGCCTAACTTCTTGAATTTCTACAATTTCTACCATCTCCCCTGTAGTTGCATCTACATTTGGTTTAGGCCTAGAAGTTTTAACTTTGGAATCACCCTCTAATTTCTTTTTTGACTCTTTAGGCTGTTCTCTTAAATTGTATGTATTTGATTCTGCCATTTTTGTGAATTTAAATTATTAAATATTAACTATTTAAAATTTCTAACTACTATTAAATATTACTGATTGTTCCTTTACAAATTTTGATTGCCTATTTAACAATTAGCCAGCACGTTGGTCGCCAATTTTATAATGTATTCTTTCTATATATATTATTTTAAATTTAAAATGCCCCACGTTGGGCGCCAATTTTTTAAAACAAGTTCTTTTTTTATTTAAAAATAGCCAGACGTTGGGCCGTCAAATTTATAATACAAGTATATATTTTAATACTATACTTTTCCTTTTAAAAATTGCCCCACTAGTTGTGGAAACCAAAACTTATAATATGATATTAATGAATTTTACTATTCTATTTGTTCCAAACTTCTACAATGACTCACTCTTTATGGTTAACAAATTCGTACTTTATTAAGTTGAAATTACTTTCTCTTTACACAATTATTTTTAAATTTACTAGAGCACTGAAACAATATTATTTTCTTTGGTGTATAGGCTTAATATACTAATGACTAAATTGATATTCTCTCTCTCTCTCTCTCGGGTTAAAGAGTACCTGGCTAGTTAAATATGCAATCACTTAATATTACACTTAAAACTACTACAAAGAAATATTACAAACTAAATTATTATTATTAAAAAATGTTCACTATTATATATATATGGCCAAATCGAAGTTAAATGAAATGTTCTCAAGTCTATTAATTTAGAAGATCAAATTTCTGGTACTTTGTTATATGGGTTGGTAAAATTGGTAGAATATTACCTAGGCTGCAGATTCTATTATGTGCTGATACAAACAGGTTTACTTATTATAGTTCTGATATTTAATTTTAGTTTTCTTCTATTCAGTGTTTAAAGTCTTTAAGTAAATTCAATTCTTCTTATAAATTTAGTTTAATTTACTGCTCATCAAAATGCAACTGTGTTATATGGGTATTCAGAAAAGACTGTCAAAAGCAAGCCTATAAATTTAAACAATTACCGCTTCAAGAATCGATACGGCCATTTATAGTTTAACTCCATAACTTCTGTTAGCAGTGTTCATTTGCTTAGCGTGTATGTAGTCACGTTTTATTAAATATAACGAACTTTACAACTACCGTTATATTTTATGTCCTTGGTATCACTTTTTTAATTGTATTAAATGTTTATTTCACTTTGAATTGTTCATAAAGTCCAAAATATCCATTTTATATTTTCACATAACAGTGTCATATTGTATTTATCACAGATGTTCCTTTTCTGCTCCTAATCCTGCTCTTTTTCAATGATTACAGTTTAGACAACATTGGCATCACCTTTGCCGTGAATCGAGTTTGTTTTACTTACGCGACTGCATTTTAGGTTATTGAAACACACTAACTTTCTTTTATAATTTTACAAGTAACTTAATCATTTATAATTCAAATTATACACAATGCTTCTACTTAATTTATAATTTCATTCACACTAAAACTAACTTATTCTATATCGGTTAAATACAATGATTTTGTTCTTACTTGCCTTTGTTTTATTTAGGCTAATTTTAATGATTAAAATTTGATTTATTTATGCTATACGGTAAGTTTAATTTAATTTAGCTTAAGCTTGTTATCATTTGTGTATTTACTGTGGTTCAATTTACTCATTTAAAATCCCGAAGTTACTTTATAAAGATATTAATTTTGACTGCTCTAGGCTAGGCTATATAAGTTAGGTTGGTAGGTTCATACTGAATCTTACATTTCATTGTATTTTTATTTGTTAACCAGGACTCTTTAACTTTGAAATTATTTAGATATATACAAAATGTTACAGTAGCGGGAAGTTAATAATGTGAGTATTTTCCTCTGTACGTTTTATTAATAACTGTATTTCATAATTATTTCACAGTAATATATTTTTATTAATTTTTCCTTATAATATAACAATATATAATATAACATAACATACTTTATTTGTGTTTTTAAAGTAATATTACTCCATCATTGTTATTTTTTTACTGTTCATATTAGGTTGTGACTATAGTTTTAGTTAGACTTTGCCAAGGAGCTTTATTCATTCTATTTTGTTTCGTGCAATGGGAATAGGAGATACTAATTTTATCTGTTTGAATCTGCTCTTTTGTAATTATTTTTTCTACTTGAATAATGGAAGTATTCAAACTGGCAATAAACCTTGGAGGCCTACTTTTCTCCAAGATTGTGTACAATATTACTTATGTAAACTTTATAAAAGAATAGAGAAAATAATAATACATTTTTACAGACTAAAAGCAATAAAATTATTCTTCATCAAACCTGTATCAACTCCCGTTCCATACTCTTACACTGAAATTCTCTTTTCATTGAACAGTCTTGTTCCTTCTTTTCTGAAACGCTTCCTAACTGGTCCTTTGGTTCCAAAAACAATAAATTCACTTTCAATACTACAAAAAAACAATATTTCTTCAAAGATAAAATAAAGAGGCTTTATGAAAATACAGGTTTTAAAATATAATAAGCACTTTACAGATAGAAGCAAATAGGCCTACTTTACAAAGTTCAAATAGGTTAAGGTGTAATTTTGAAGCAAAACATATGCAAATTACTATTTCTCAATTCAACAAGATAGGCAGGTAAAAGAGGAACAGACCACACATAAAAATCAAGAAACCTGGTAATGATGATGGCCTTACAATTGGCCCTATATGACTAATCCAATGACCAAGGGAACAATATTCAAAGCCAAGCGTCTTCATCACACGGCCCAGCATGACATTTCTTATGCCCTTGATTTTTAAATTAAAACGGCATAGGTTTTACAACACATCGCCCTACTCATATCTTTGCAGATAATTACTTTGTTTTTAGAAAGTAAGAAGTGCTACCAACTTAATACTGTTATTAGAGACTGTAAGTAAATACCTTATGTCACTTTTTTTAAGTACTTTGTGGCACCTCTGGTGGTGTGTTATAACTTTATCAATTAAAACAAAACATTACTGGTAATGTTTGAAAACAGAAAATTGTTTTATTTAAAATGTACAAGTAAAGTGAAAGAAAATATTTGTTTAAAATATAAAAAGGGAAGGTTAAACTCATTTTATACTAGCTGGCCCAATCCGGCTTTGCACGGATAGACAAATCAAAGATAAATGTATATTAACAAAAAAATATATATAATATATATCAATAAATATATTATACTATGTATTTCTTTTGGGGATTTTTAGTAACTTTGACTCCCAAACCACCCCTAAAATTTCGATTTTTTTTAAAACCTTTCTTATCAAGCACCTAGGGCCCTAAAGGAAGCTACATACCAAATTTCTTTCCAATCCGTTTAGTGGTTTTTGAGATTTCTTAAAGGGATTTTTAGTAACTTTGACCCCTAAAATTTTGAATTTTTTGAAAACCTTTCTTAGAGAGCACCTAGGGTCTTAGAGGAAGGTACATGCCAAATTTCATTCCAATCCGTTTGGTGGTTTTTGAGATTTCGTGATGAGTGAGTGAGTGGTATTTGGATTTTATAAATAAACTAGCTAGCATTGCCCGTGGTGGTTGGTATTTTTAGTCTTTTTAATGTAATTGTATTCTTTTTAAGTGTTCAGTCAGTGAGTGGTATTTGGCTTTTATATATATATATATATATATAGATCTTAAATAATAAAAGCACTATTGTCATAATAATAAAAGATTTGAAATTATGATTTTAGTAACTTTGATCCCCCAAACCCCTCCTAAAATTTCTAAATTTTTCATACCCTTTCTTAGTGAGCACCTATGACCCTAGAGGAAGCTACATACCAAATTTCATTCCAATCCGTTCGGTAGTTTTGAAGAAATGGTTTTTTAATAACTTTGATCCCCCCAAACCCCCCCTAAAATTTCGAATTTTTCAAACCCTTTCTTAGTAAGCACCTATGGCTCTAGAGGAAGCTACATACCAAATTTCATTTCAATCTGTTCGGTAATTTTGGAGAAATCGTGATTTAGTAATTTTTACCCCCCAAACCCCCCTAAAATTTCCAATTTTTTTAAACTCTTTTTTAGTGAACACTTATGACCCTAGAGGAAGCTACATACCAAATTTCATTCCAATCCGTTTGGTAGTTTTGAAGAAATTGTGATTTAATAACTTTTAAACCCTTTCTTACCGAGCGCCTATGACCCTAGAGGAAGGTACATACCAAATTTCATTCCAATCTGTTCGGTAATTTTGGAGAAATCGTGATTTAGTCATTTTTACCCCCCAAACCCCCCTAAAATTTCCAATTTTTTAAAACCCTTTTTTAGTGAACACTTATGGCCCTAGAGGAAGCTAAGTACCAAATTTCATTCCAATCCGTTCGGTAGTTTTGAAGAAATCGTGATTTAATAACTTTGATCCCCGCAAACCCCCCTAAAATTTCGAATTTTTTCAAACCCTTTCTTAGTAAGCACCTATGGCTCTAGAGGAAGCTACATTACCAAATTTCATTTCAATCCGTTCTGTAGTTTTTGAGAAATCGTGATGAGTGAGTGAGTGGTATTTCGCTTTTATATATATAGTTATAGATTATTATTATAAACATTTTAAATGTTAACACCAATCCAGTTTGACAGTCTTGTTTGTTGAAGGGGCCTGTATAGTTGCACAACACCCCTAATTTACTACAACTTCTAATTCATTTTGTGTTTTATCACATAGAAAACCCCAAATGCTTTTATTGCTTTATACAATACAAAGAAGGATAAGTGTAGGCCTATGAGTATCTTTCAAATTGTTCCATATTACATTTTTAAATCATTTCTAACAATATGCTGTTCCACTCTGCCCCCATTTTAGTCCAGTAACACAGACACACCTAGTTATTTTTAATACAACTAAATAGATAAAATAATATTTGTACAAGTTCACTATTAAAGCAAAATACGGTATCGTCCAGTTCTTCTTAAAAAAGATGAAAATGATGTAAAGATGCAAGTTCAAAGCTGCAGTTTAATGTTTAAGAAGATGTTTAGTTTTCATTTACAGTCAGTAGAATGACATCTGTAAAAATTAGTTACAAGTTAGTTTATTAGGTAAAAAATTTCTGGTTACTGACAAGTATATCAAACATAATATGCCTGTTACAACGGTCTTTACTTTGTGCTTTATTTTAACAATTATTACTAACAAGACTTTGTAACTTGAGAAAAGGTTCCTGTTACTTCCTAACTGCAAATTAAGAATACTAACCACTATGCACTACCTACTATAGTTATAACTAAACCAAACATTTGTGCAGAAACATTTTTACCGTTAAAGCAGAGATAAGCTGATCATCGTGAGAAGTTTTTTCTAACAAAGTCGCTACTCGTCCTCGCAGCTCAGCAACCTGAGATTCAAGTACTTTGTTCCTAGCTTTGGACGCTTCCATCTTGCGTTGTTTTTCTTCCATTTGTGCTTTGTACATTGAAATTTCTTTGGCATTTTCCGCTCGAAGTTCTTTTTCAATTTGACGTGTTACAGATTTACTTATATCTAGAATATAAAATTAAATCACAAAACCTTTTCTAAAACTAAAGATTGTAATAGACAGGAGTAGTACAAAATGTACAATAAAAAAAAAAATCTTATTTACTTATTTTATAAATTGACTATGAATATTCTTTAAAAATGTTCTAAGAAGCTTTGTAATTTTGAAATATTACTGCCCAAACAAAAAAGGAAAAATTCCTGACAAAATTTAAAGGTAGGCTATTACAGAAAATATTATTATTGAAAATTTCAGAGGTAAAACAAATTGTTAAATCATTGACTTACTTATTTGTTTATCGTTAATATTTGAATTATTTAACTTTTCTGTAAGATAAGCCACTTGTTGTTGCAGTGCGCAGATCTGTTGTGCTCGACCTCGCCAGTTCGCTCCGCTGATAGCATTCTGCATCGTTAGGTTATCTCCCACTTCGTTCACCAAGGCCTATTGAAAACTATATATTATGTTATTCAAAATATTTTAGGTATATGTAATACCTTTTTAACAGTAAAAATGTATTTTTTTAATAAGAAATCTTAAATTGAGAATATAGACTTAGGCTCATAAATTTGTAATTACTTCTAAAATGTATATACATGTAAGAGTCAGGAGGCCTAAGTTTGTACAAGAAACTTTGATAGGAAAATGATAGCCCAACCGTGCCATGATTCTGATTGCTTTTTCAGCAAACAAAATATTCTCTGAGACATCCAATTTGAGGAGTTTTACCATAAAGCAATTCCATAAACATAAATATCCTGGTGTGTCCTAACTTTCGTACGTACGGAGGGATGATCAAAAAGCGTCTGTATATAGCGTGTTAGAACTATTGCTCACCTCAGCTTAACTTCTCAAACGTCTTATACAATTTGGTCACTTACTTGGTGTTATTTGGAGGTTATCTAAATTTCATAAGGATAAATTGTACAGGTTGAACATACTTAAATAAACACAGGTATGTTTTTGATTTTATCATTCTTTTTGATAGAGGGTTGGGAATTTTTATGGGACTCAATAATTATAATCATGTTTAGGCTTACGTTGCTAAAATTGTTAGTTGTTTATTTGTACTTATTTAATATTCTGTACATGTTAAGTTGATATTTTAACCCTTCGCACGCTGAATAAAATTTGCCTTATTTCACCCCAACGCTGAAATAACTTAATAATTTTTTAGTGTTTTCTTCAAAGTTAATTTTTGTTTTTGTTTTGTATGGGAAAGGGTAATTTAAAAAAATATCATCATTTATTTTTGGTTGCATTTAAAATTTTTATTATGTAAAACAAAATAATAGTAAAAAAACTTGTTTTCTAAAAAACACAAATTTTAGTTTTTTAATATTTTTAAATTTTAGCAGTAATATTATGAAATAATATATAAAAAATACAAGTTAATGTTAAAAAAACATATTATTTTACAATTATTAGTATGTCACATCAGACTAGTGTGACTGCGAGTTTAGCCGTTATACGCTTTGTAGAAGCTATAGAATGCGAGCGCCGCCGGGCATTTCCAGACATAATAACGCCCCCCTCCACTGCCTTGAGGCGTATAACATTAAACAAAACATATTTCTCTTCGTAAATAGACAGCGGACATGCCTCTGCATTCTACCGGAACTTTAGTGAACTATCTAATTAACCAGAGGGAAAAATATATTTTTGCGACTTTAGCCGTAATACGCGTTTGGGTCAAAGTCTACTGTTGCGGTTATACTCGTTTGCCGCGTGGGAAGGGTTAATATCCTAGAAGATTAGGATAGGGCAAGGCATTAACAAAGAATGGTTTCCTTATAATTGGGTCTTTAACCAGTTGTGGTTGCTTTTGCAACATTGTTTTCATTACGTATTATTGTTTGGAATCTATATGTAATTGTATGTTGCAACAAAATATCTATTTTATTACAGTATGTTAATCAGCTGCGAAAAAAGTGTACCACAGCGTGCTTATTTCAAAACTAATTCCAAATGATACCAAGACAATGTCATCATTAAGAAGACCACCAAACTAAGGTTCAGTTTGAATACCTGAAGAGAAAGTTTTTATTGCGGAGCACTATTTTCCCTTTTATGGAAGAGGTCTTAGCCTATTATTTTCTACTTAATTTGAAGATAGTTTTGAAATCCAAAACTGACTAACATGGTTATGCTATCAATCGCATTATAATGTTGTTGAATTAGAAGTACATTATTATAACAGTTGTCCTGGAAATGTATAAGCTTAAGAAAAAACAAGGGCCGTCAAACAAGTATAACGATCCAGCATTTTTGTATAATGTTTAGTTTTCTGATGATTGTGAATGGATATTTCGTTCGACCAGACATCATTTTAATGTGACACCACTCCACAGGAAACAGTATTTGTAAACGGTGTCTGCAAATCAAGCAGATATAAAGAACACACCATCATGACTTATCTGAGGGACATAAAACCTACTTCTTCCAGCACAGGGGTTGCAGCAGGATGGGACTACTTGAGATTTTGTCAATTCCTGTGAAGCAGACATTTCATACCCTTTTCATTCCCTGATTCAACAATACCTTTCGTTTGGAGAAAGCTGAAGGAAGTAATTTTTAGGGAAGGACCACCAAAAACTATGAGCTGTGAGAGAAGAATGTGGCAACTGTAAGGGGAATAGATCAACCTCTATTCGGATATTGTTAGAAAACTTACGCAGATACTAAAAGTAATGAAATGCTGCAACGTTGCTTCAAATTAGTTTAATGAAGTTAAGCTCCACGTAGGCAGCGCCAATTTGAAACATTGCTGGCAAATAGGTTAAATGTTGTGACTAAGCCCCACTTAAATGCGATTTAAAAATGTATTTATTTATTAATAAAGTTCTCTAGGGCATGGTGATTAAGCAGACGGATACTTTTTACAATGGTTTTAGGCACAAGAAATTAAAACACATGGATTGTTTTATAAGAACCTTTGACCAAATTTATTTTAAGTAATATGTAAGTCAGAAGCTATGCATAAAATACAAGAATATAAGTTAATGGATATCGTTATTCCACAATATAAAAAGAATAACAGAAATCAAAACTTTGTACCTACAAGCTGATAAAAAGAATTGATTGAAGCATCCATACATAAATTAAATAATATTTCCCTTTGTACGATTCCCCACTGTTTTAAACTGTTTCAAGCTGTAAAACTTGACTGCACACATAAATGTTACTCTGTTCACCTCATGGCGATCTAGATTTTAATCCGTAGAAATCTGAATACACTAAAACCTCATTTATCCGGTACTAGTTTATACGGAACTCCGGTTTATCCGCAATAGTCCCAAGGAAAAAAAATTGCAAAATACAATGCGAGTCGTGTCACATCCCGTGCAGGGTGTCAGTTTTGGCAGCACTGAGTGTACGGCTCGGCGCAGCTGGGGGTGAACTTGACTGTACTCACGTCACCACTGTGCCTGTCAATCAGTGTCACTTGTCAAACGCGCCCGTCAATCAGCACCACTAGTTTGTTTAGTTCTATTATATTGTCGTAAAACCAGTTAGTACTGTATTGTGTTGTTAGTGTTGTTTTGAGTGAGAGTAAACATTATTGTTGCGGAGTGCAGTGACTATTTACATCGCAATACGTAATTTATTAATAATAATCGTGCAGTGACTTAATTAAAATGTCAGACAACAAAAGGAAGAAGGTTGTTGTCAGCATACAAAAAAGATTAGAGGCTATTTTCCGGTTGGATAAAGGTGAGACATTAAAAAATATTGCGTCTGAGTATGGAGTAGGTGTTTCAACTGTAGGAGACTGGAAAAAAAAATAGAAATAAAATTGAGGATTTTTGTTCTAAGATGGTAGCAAAAGAAAGTTTAGGAAATAGAAGCACGGCACGCATGTCTAAAAACGAAGCTTTAGATGAAAGCCTTTTTTTGTGGTTTCGTCAAGAAAGGGACTGTGGTGTTCCCTTGTCAGGTCCTATTTTGCAGGAGAAGGCAATTAGTCTTAATAACAAATTAGGTGGGGATCCATCTTTCACTGCTAGCAGTGGCTGGCTAACGAGATGGAAAGAAAGGCATGGAATTCGTCAACTCACTGTCTCAGGTGAAATATTATTGGGAGATGTTATAGGCAGCGAAAGATTTAAGTTAAGTTTTCAAAAAATTATTTCTGAGAACAACCTGTCACCTTCCCAGATTTATAATGCCGATGAAACTGGGTTTTTTTATAAAATGTTACCAACAAAGTCTTTGCCGTCCAAGATAGATGACAAAGCTAAAAGCCATAAAAAAAGTAAAGAACGTGTTACATTGTTGTGCTGTGCAAATGCGTTGGGTGAGCACAAATTGCCGTTAATGTTAATCGGAAAATCAGCCAAGCCCAGAGCGTTAAAAAATGTTAATTTTAAAACCTTGCCAGTCCTGTATAGATCTAAAAAAAAAGCATGGATGAGTTCTGAGTTGTTTAAAAGTTGGTTTTTAACAGAATTTGTTCCGTCTTGATACCTTAAAGAAAAGAATCTTCCTGAAAAAACTATCCTTTTAATTGACAACGCGCCGACACACCCTGAAGAGGACGTTTTGAAATGTGGCGATATTTATGCTAAATTCCTGCCCCCGAATGCAACGTCCCTTATACAACCGATGGATTAGGGTTCGATTGAGGCACTCAAACGGAGATATCGAAAGGCGTTGTTAAGTGAACTGGTGAAAGAACAAGAAGGAAACGAGAAGGAGAGTATCATAGACACTTTAAAAAAAATAAACATTAAAAGTGTAATTTACATGTCAGCTGCTGCGTGGGACAATGTGTCCAAAAAACTTTAAAAAATTCATGGAAGAAGTTATGGCCTGATATTCCGATAGATGAAGACTTGAGCGCAGAAGAAAACGATGTTACCGTCATTGAAAATAGGGAAATTAGAGAAATGATGCAGATTGTGTTGAAGACTGTGAAAATATGGAAGATGAAGAAATAGCTGACTGGTTAAATGTTGATCAATGTGACCCCGGTTACCAACTTTTATCAGAAGATGAGATTGTAGCAGAGTTTTCACAACCAGAACCGAGCACTGACGATAACTCGATCTCCGATGACGAAGCAGAAGACATGGCATTGGACACAACAATAAATCACACCGAGGCGGCATCAATGTTCGATCAGCTGTTAACTTATTTGGAGCGTCAAGATGACACTAACCCGGCAGAGCTGTTACTAATAAAACGGCTTCGAGATCGGTCTGCTAAAAAGAGAACTTCTGCAGTGAAGCAAAAAAACATTACACATTTCTTTAAAAAACAATTAACAGTTCAAGTTTTTTCTGTATTAACTTTCCTGTACTTACCAGTAAGGATTATTGTTTATTATGTACTGTACATTATATTGTAATGTATATGTAATATTATTGTATTGTATATTATTACACGTGTTTTTATGTAAAACCCCATGATATTTGGTTTATCCGGAATTTCGTTTATCCAGAACGGTACTGGTCCCGTCAAAACCGGATAAACGAGGTTTTAGTGTAATTTTCTTGAATAATCATTAAAAACTTCTTCTTTACGACTAATACTAGACCAAGCTAGTACATATTAATTAACTTTTACAACTATGAATATGAATAACACTGGGCCCGTTCATACCTTTTAACAGTGCCCTATACTTTGTGATTGCCTTTCATGAAAACCAAAGATAGAAGAACGATAAAAGTGTTGTACTCCATTCTCCAGAAAACCCAAGCTGTAATTTTCGCTTCCTTCCTGCTTGATTCTTTGATCTAGGACGACATAGCATACTGTTGCTAGGCACCAGATCTTAGTAACAAGCCATCAAAAAATTTTGTGTTTTTGATGTAAGTCTATGATCACTGACTATGATGTAAGTCTATGTAAGTCTTTGCATGTGCAATCATCAATGTTTTTTAGTTTTGACTCCCCCACCCCATTGTTTATCTATGTTCTGATATAATTAATCGATTTATTTTTCAATCTGCGATTTCATTATTGAAATTTTATAGGTTGGATTGAATGTAAATTTCTTTTAGAAAATTGCCGACATTACACTGTTTAGTGAAAAACAAACTGAACTTGTTGGGTAACACACCTGCCGTATGTAGTTACAGAAATATATTGGTTTTTAAACATTGATATAAAATAAAGTTTCAGTACTGTTGTGTTTGGGCAGTTACGTAATATAAGATTACTGAAAAAGAAATAGAAATAATATTTATTAAACATTATTTATTGTAATTATAATTGTGAACTATTGTATTTCAATTCCTACAGTTACCTTATGAGCAACTTTCAGTTCGTGCTTTAGTTGCTGACACTGATTTCTGCATTCGCACAGTTTCAAATTGGTACTTGTTAATTTATCACTCAATTCTTTAAGATCGTTTGTTTTATCTAAACTTTTTTTTTCGTTTATACTTTCGTTTGAACCTAAAACAAAAGCACTGTAATAAATTATAAAGCAATTAATGTTTGTCAATAATCTTAAAATGCCAAAATATGGAAAAAAACGTTCCAATTATTAAAACCTTTTTAATGTAATAAAATTAAAAAATTTACGATATTTATACTAATTTGGAATCCCATTATCATTCATGTCCATAAAATGTATATTAAAAAATAACAAATAAATTTAGATATATATTCATGTTCAACAATTATTTAAAAAACAAATAATTGACTTCACTAATTTCACTGTTTAATGTGAAATTCTCCTAGTATTGTAGTCACACTTAAAAAATAAAATTAGTATTTGAAAAAATATATTTCTCATCATAGTAACAATTTTACACATAGGCTTAAGCAGACGTAGTGAGGGGAGCCAGATTATGCAGACCAAACGGGCTGTGACCCACGCTACTCCTCTTCCCTAAAATCTGTATATCTGAATAAACATTTGTAAAAAAATTCCTTATACAAGCGAGATGTATTTCTCTCATACCATACTCCATACTGGCAAGGTAAATTGTAATTAGTATTTTGATATCTATATCATTAGTTTTAGGTCTAACTTATTTTGTACAACTGTTTTAAAGTATTTAAGAACTGAGAAAAACATTAGCTATCTGCAGGTTCAATAAAAGGTACAAGGCATTTTTGAAAAAATCAGGCAAATATACTCCACATTATTATCAATTAGGACAGTTTTTAAAAAATGCAATTAGGTATGAATGTACAGAAAAACTTAATTTTTCATATATTTTTGACAAATATTGTACCACAGAACTTTGAGTAGTGTTTTATATATATATTGTAACGAAGCAATAGTTGCACGACGCTGGGGGTGGAAGTTTGTTTT
>JAGFPH010000838.1:356165-388166 GCA_018207615.1 Philaenus spumarius
ACCTTGAGAAAGAGGACTCAATGTTGATTTTAAACAATAAGTAAAGAGCAAAAAAGAGACAATTTAATATTTTAATTTTGTACATCCAAATGGATTAAAACTGAAGCCTATGTAATAAAATTAAGACAGTGTTCCTTGTTTTAAATTTAAAATATAATTTTTATAATAAATTTTATAAATAATTCTTGTAAATCTATTTGTGTTTCTTTGTACGGTAATTTATATTTTCTAGTGAAATTTGTAAAGTTAAATCCCTATTTTAATAAATGTTTTATATTTTACAAATATTAACTTTAGGCAAGCCATGTTTATGTACACAAATTATCCTTTAGATTTCAGAGATTTGACTATTTTTGTTGTTGTTTTTTTTAATAGTTTTTTTCAATGGTCCGATTTTAATTTCATGAAACTCTTTTAACATTTGTACCTTCCTCTTTCAAAGTCCAACTCGTTTACTTTCATGTACAAAAATTGAGAAAATTATAAGCAAAACACTATTTAAAAAGAATGAAATTGTGATCAACATTTCCAAAACTGAAGAACATTGTGTTAGTAGTATACCATAACTCAGTCCCCTTCATTTCAGCCTCAAATCCAAATAGACAGACTCTACATGTTTATTTATTAGAAAAATACTAATAAAGGCTTGCATAAAAGATGAGCTAACCTGTGTTTTATTCATAGAATTTCTCTCTTGGCTCAATCTTTTAGAAGTGACAGAAAGTAGCTCCAGAAGCCTGACCCGTTCTGCTTCAGCTGCAACTCCCAAAGTATCCTTCAACATTAAATACACATTATTTTTAGATTTAACACTCTCCTGTACATAAAATAATAAAGTATACAATGTAGATATTTGATGAGCACTGGTAGTGAAATTTACAAATAAACACTGTTCCCTAACCACAAGTTAGGTACAAATATACGTACATTTAAAACTAACCTAAATTTAACATATAAGATACATAATATAAATTATAGTGCCCACTTTCTCCCCACTCTTTAGATGAATGTTCTCTCCTTGTTTGCGTCATGATTATTTAAAACACAACAGATGGGTGTGACTTCTTCAGAAGAAGTTTAAAGATGCAGGAGAGATTTTTAGGAAAAGACGCAGAAAAACATTAAGGGAATATACAGGAGAATAGCTAGAGACAGATGCAGGAGGACGTTTAGCGAAAACTGAAAAAGAACTTTTAGGGAAAGATGTAGAACTTTTAAGAAAAGATGCAGGAGAACTTTCAGGAAAATCACAGGGGAACTTTTAGAGAAAATCACAAGAGAAGTTTTAGGGAAAGATGCAGTGGAAATTTTATGAAAAGATTCAGGAAAACTTATAGGGAAATATGCAGAAAAACATTTATGAAAATATGCAATACAACTTTTAGGAAAAGATTCAGGAGAATTTTTAGAAAATATGCAGGAAAACATTTTAGGGAAAGACACAGAAGAACATTAAGATAAATATACAGAGGAGAATAGAGACAGATGCAGGAGGACATTTAGCAAAAACTGGAAAAGAACTTTTAAGGAAAGACGTAAGAGAACTTTCTGCGAAATATGCAGAAGAACATTTAGGGAACAATGAAGGAGAACTTTTATCAATCATAAAAGGAAAACATTTAGCAAATACTGAAAAAGAACTTTTAAGAAAAGATGCAGGAGAACTTTTAGAAAACATGCAGGAGAACTTTCAGGGAAATCACAGGGGAACTTTTAGAGAAAATCACAAGAGAAGTTTTAGGGAAATATGCAGTAGAACTTTTAGGAAAAGATTCAGAACATTTAGAAAATATGCACAAGACCATTTAATGAAAATCACAGGAGAACTTTTAGGAAAAACAGAAGTTTTAGAGAAAGATGAAGTGGTACTTTGGGGGAAAGATGTAGGAGAACTTTTAGGGAAAGATTTACATTGTGCTAGAAACGTTTCAGAAAAACTTCTGTATTAATAGGTTATGCATTATTTCATGAAATTTACTACGACTTGTAACTGACAAGTATGATAACCTTACATTTATTACAGATGATTCCAAATTTAATTTGTTACTGTCAATAGATCCGTGGAAATCCTTGTGAAACATTTGTTATAAACAACTCGTATTTACAAATATCTTAATTTATTCTAACTAACAAGACTTGACACCCGAGTCGCTACAAAATAGCAGTGTCGTCATTCATCACGATTTTCAGGTCACTAAAATAAAAACGTTGTCACAATGAGTCTGTTTATTTGTAAGTTATGTTATGAGTATGTTATTTATTTTCAAACATTTGTAATTTTAATTTGCTATGTTTTTTAGTACCTTTCAATCATAAAATTACACAGTGTATCATTTTCATGTCATAGGCTTTCTTTTTAAAAGTGTGAAGCACCACTGCATCAAACTCAGTGAGAAGAATTAACCTTTAGAAAGCTGGCCGAATGTTATTTCATTTGTAAGACGCTTGAGCATGACAATAATATTGCTTGTAAGCATTTTCATTTTTACTAATAGTATTCCTATTTGTGATTTTTGCCATATGGATAAAGAAGTTAATTTTACAGAAAACTCCAACGGATAATCAGTTGCCTCGATATTAATCAGTTTTCTTCAAGTATTTCAACTTAAAATCATCTTTTTCATCTTGTTCACAAAAATTGTTTATTTACCATTTTTGTAATCTAAAAATTATAGTTTAGCGGTTCATAAACAACTTCCCTCAAATAAGAACATTTATCTTCAAAATTCTATAGAAGGGTCGTAAAACTGGAGACTGATGTATGAAACTGTTTTTCCCGCTATTGGTCACCCTTAAGAGAGGTAAGATAATGTTGTAAACCATAGAAACCAAGCAACAAATTATAGTTATTGCAAAGAAAGAAATTCCATTTCCTCAGCAGCAGAGATATACAGGATTTGCGGAAATAAAGTTAAATGCAACGACTACATTTTAAACTAGTTTTCATTCAGTTATTCACACTGAAATTACTACTTTATTTTGTTGTCTTACCAGAGCGACGTTGAAGGATGTCACTTCTGTAGGAGTAGACTTGGGTGTGGTTTTTTCACAATTTTTCTTATCCCTGGAATATTTTAACATTTAATTGTACATTGTATACATACAGGTCTCTTGTAGTAAGCTGTCGAACTTAACAACATGTTTGTAAAAAAAAATGTTAAATACGTTTTCCCTGGATCACTTACTTTTTCCGATATCCACCGTTTTGATAAAAAAATGTATATAAAAAAATGATTGAATTGAAACTTGATGTAGTAATTAATTAGGTAAAGACCTAATCTGGAGAAAATAACAAATTTAATCTAATGATCCATTTTAAATGGTGTTTAATATTAATTGAATAAAAATTAATATATTAAAGAAAAAATTAAAAGAATTTCTCCATAAGCTTGGTTTTCCAGATATTTGTAATTTGTTTTTACAAAATAATTTATATCTCTGGATCGATTTAAGTGATTGAGCAATCCTAAATTAAAACAAATTACCATTTTAATCCAATTATCTGTTTCAAAATTTTAAAGTTTAATATTAATTGTTTTAATTATTTTAAACTTTAAATTTTGAAACCGATAATTTTTTTAAATTTGTCTTAATTTAGGATCACTTAAACCAATCCAGAGGCATAAATTATTTTGTAAAAACCAATTACAAATATCTGGAAAACCAAGCTTTTGGAAAAATTCTCTTAATTTTGTCTTTATTAAGGACCTATACAGAATCCTTTTCCGAAGCTTAGTAGCTTACTTATGGGATACCTAGATATTAAATTAAAATATAACTTGATAATAAAATCAAATATATACTTTAAATTATGCCAAGTTAACGTCTTGATCAGTGTGCAATGAAACAGAGTAAGCGAAGTACATTGAGATTGTATTACATTATTATTTTTAATTTGTAATAATTTACTTACATGCTTCCTCAAGAAGGGTTAATTTAATTAAATTACAAGAGAAAAACATGGACCAAGACCGGGATTTGAACCCAGGACCTTTACCATTCCGTGGTAACGCTCTATCCACTGAAATATCCTGATCACTCCAGATATTGGTCGATGTTAGTATCTCACTTTTTTACGGTTTTTAGTGCATTTATTGAACCAATAGACAAAATACCTCTCATATGCCTCGGAATGGTAAAGGTCCTGGGTTTAAGTCCAAATCTTGGTCCATGTTTTTTCACTTGTAATTTAATTGAATTACATAACTGAGACAACTTCAGCCACAAACCCTCTTCCATAACTTATATATATTATGAAAATTATCTGCAGATATTATTTGGTATACTTTGCTAAAGTATAAATTTACGATCTGTTTATACAGAATGTTGCCAAACTAAGTTCACAAACTCCAAAAGCATATCCTACACATCAAGACTACAAAAAAATCATATGTGCTAAAAACGCTTAGTTTCTATTTAGCCGCAATTCAAAATAATTTTGTAAAATTACAATGAATCCACACTCTAGCAGGGTTTTAAATATTTTAACAGAGTTTTGACATTTAATTCTATCATTTAGTACAAATTTTATAATTCTGAAAGGATGGCGGCTGTGAAAATAAATAATGTTTTTTTTTAGTGAAGAGAGAGAACGGATGGGCAAATTATTATTTTCTTGCGTCAGAAATGTTTCGTTTTTAAAGTACATTAATTTGATGTGTCACAAGCTGTATTTAGCTATTAAAAAAGTTTAGATATGGGTTGCAGAAGGGGGAGGGAATTTGAGATTTTGTAAATAGGTTTTCTAAGTTTCCCCTTAACGGTAAGTAACTGCCTCAAAACAAATTTTGCATATCTCTGTCTGTCTTTTAAATAATAGATGTGGTATGTTTCCAAAATATCACTATGTATGTATAGTAATATACTTACAGCATACTTTGAAGTTCATTAATCTTTTCCTCCAAGGAGGAAATCTTGTCATCTCTTTCTGTAATGGCAGCCTGTAGAAGTGAATTACGTTGTTTTTCCTGTAAATATTAAAATGATTAGTTGCTTTGTTTCCAAGAGACCTTTTAATTTATCTGTCAAGTCTTAACATGTAATTGAGGTTATAAATATTCAAATGAAAACAGAACTGTTCTAAGATGAAAGTAAATTATAAACCTGACTGTATACAGACCTTTTTTATTTATAGATAATGAAAAAATACAAACAAAACCTTTAAGTTTTCTCAACAGAGTGTTCTGCACACTCTAAAAATTTACCCCAGCCTTTTGGAAGCTTGTTATATCAATTCTTCAAAGAAACTTTGTGGATGCAGTAGGTATGAGCCGTACTTACTAGAACAGGTATTTGTACTGGGTATTTTTCTGTACTAAGTACTAAATAGTATTTTTTGTGAATATTAGGTGAGCTAGTATTTCTAATACTAGGTGACCTAGCATTTCTACTACTAGGTGAGCTAGTATTTCTACTACTAGATGAGCTAGTATTTCTACAACTAGGTTACCTATAATTTCTACTACTAGGTGAAGTAGTATTTCTGCTTAACATGAGAGACAATACTTGTGGGAGCTTACAATACAAATTAGTTAACATTTTCCATGATATCCAAATAATATATAAGAACTAGGTAAATACTAGACAAGAAAAAATAATGGCAATACTAGGTAATAAAAATACTAAGTGGTTTTTGAACAATGTTGACATTCTCTTCTTAGTCAAGCCTTAATACTAAGTGAACAAAAAATACTAGATTAGCTATTCTAAAGTGAATATATAACCTACTATTAATTTTGTACTTATTGCATATTACGTGTATTTCATGAAACAAAATTATGTGAGTATTTTCCTTTGTTTTATTAATAACTGTATTTCATAATTATTTCACAGTAATATATTTTTATTAATTTTTGCTTATAACATAATAATTATTTGTGTTTTTAAATTACTCCAACATTGTTACTTTTATTTATTTTTTTACTGTCCTTATTAGGTTATGACTATAGTTTTAGTTAGACTTGGCCAAGGAGCTTTGATTTCATTCTATTTTGTTTCGTGTAATGGGAATAGGAGATACTAATTTTATTTGTTTGAATCTGCTCTTTTGTAATTATTTTTTCTACTTGAATAGTGGAACTATTCAAACTGGCAACAAACCTTGGAGGCCTATTATTTTTCTCCAAGATTGTGTACAATATTACTTATGTAAACTTTATAAAAGAATAGAGTAAATAATAATACATTTTTACAGACTAAAAGCAATAAAATTATTCTTCATCAAACCTGTAACAACTCCCGTTCCATACTCTTACACTGAAATTCTCTTTTCATTGAACAGTCTTGTTCCTTCTTTTCTGAAACGCTTCCTAACTGGTCCTTTGGTTCCAAAAACAATAAATTCAAAGATAAAATAAAGAGGCTTTATGAAAATACAGGTTTTAAAATAAGCACTTTACAGATAGAAGCAAATAGGCCTACTTTACAAAGTTCAAATAGGTTAAGGTGTAATTTTAAAGCAAAACATATGCAACTATTTCTCAATTCAACAAGATAGGCAGGTAAAAGAGGAACAGACCACACGTAAAAATCAAGAAACCTGGTAATGATGATGGCCTTACAATTGACCCTATATGACTAATCCAATGACCAAGGGAACAATATTCAAAGCCAAGCGTCTTCATCACACGGCCCAGCGTGACATTTCTTATGCCCTTGATTTTTAAATTAAAACGGCATAGGTTTTACAACACATCGCCCTACTCATATCTTTGCAGATAATTACTTTGTTTTTAGAAAGTAAGAAGTGCTACCAACTTAATACTGTTATTAGAGACTGTAAGTAAATACCTTATGCCACTTTTTTTAAGTACTTTGTGGCACCTCTGGTGGTGTGTTATAACTTTATCCATTAAAACAAAACATTACTGGTAATGTTAGAAAACAGAAAATTGTTTTATTTCAAATGTACGAGTAAAGTGAAAGAAAATGTTTGTTTAAAATATAAAAAGGGAAGTTTAAACTCATTTTATACTAGCAGGCCCGATCCCAGCTTTGCACGAATAGACAAATCAAAGTTAAATGTATATTAACAAAAAAATATATAGTATATCAATAAATATCTTACACTATGTATTTCTTTTGAGGATTTTTAGTAACTTTGACTCCCAAATCACCCCTAAAATTTCTAATTTTTTAAAAACCTTTCTTAGCAAGCACCTAGGGCCTTAGAGGATGCTACATACCAAATTTCATTCCAATCCGTTTAGTGGTTTTTGAGATTTCTTATGGGGATTTTTAGTAACTTTGACCACCCCAAACCACCCCTAAAATTTTGATTTTTTTAAAAAAACCTTTCTTAGAGAGCACCTAGGGTCTTAGAGGAAGCTACATACCAAATTTCATTCCAATCCGTTTGGTGGTTTTTGAGATTTCGTGATGAGTGAGTGAGTGGTATTTGGAGTTTATATATAAATATATATTGTTATTATAAACATTTTAAATGTTAACCAGTCCAGTTTGACAGTCTTGTTTGTTGAAGGGGCCTGTAGTGTTGCACAACACCCCTACTACAACTTCTAATTCATTTTGTGTTTTATCACATAGAAAACCCCAAATGCTTTTATTGCTTTATACAATACAAAGAAGGATAAGTGTAGGCCTATGAGTATCTTTCAAATTGTTCCATATTACATTTTTAAATCATTTCTAACAATATGCTGTTGCACTCTGCCCCCATTTTAGTCCAGTAACACAGACACACCTACTTATTTTTAATACAACTAAATAGATAAAATAATATTTGTACAAGTTCACTATTAAAGCAAAATATCGTCCAGTTCTTCTTAAAAAAGATGAAAATGATGTAAAGATGCAAGTTCAAAGCTGCAGTTTAATGTTTAAGAAGATGTTTAGTTTTCATTTACAGTCTGTAGAATGACATCTGTAAAAATTAGTTACAAGTTAGTTTATTAGGTGAAAAATTTCTGGTTACTGACAAGTATATCAAACATAATATGCCTGTTACAACGGTCTTTACTTTGTGCTTTATTTTAACAAATTATTACTAACAAGACTTGTAACTTGAGAAAAGGCTCCTGTTACTTCCTAACTGCAAATTAAGGGTACTAACTAGTTATAACTAAACCAAACATTTGTGCAGAAACATTTTTACCGTTAAAGCAGAGATAAGCTGATCATCATGAGAAGTTTTTTCTAACAAAGTCGCTACTCGTCCTCGCAGCTCAGCAACCTGAGATTCAAGTACTTTGTTCCTAGCTTTGGACGCTTCCATCTTGCGATGTTTTTCTTCCATTTGTGCTTTGTACATTGAAATTTCTTTGGCATTTTCCGCTCGAAGTTCTTTTTCAATTTGACGTGTTGCAGATTTACTTATATCTAGAATATAAAATTAAATCACAAAACCTTTTCTAAAACTAAAGATTGTAATAGACAGGAGTAGTTGTACAAAATGTACAATTTAAAAAAAATCTAATTTACTTATTTTATAAATTTACTATGAATATTCTTTAAAAAATTTTCTAAGAAGCTTTGTAATTTTGAAATATTACTGCCCAAACAAAAAAGGAAAAATTCCTGACAAAATTTAAAGGTAGGCTATTACAGAAAATATTATTATTGAAAATTTCAGAGGTAACAAATTGTTAAATCATTGACTTACTTATTTGTTTATCGTTAATATTTGAATTATTTAACTTTTCTGTAAGATAAGCCACTTGTTGTTGCAGTGCGCAGATCTGTTGTGCTCGACCTCGCCAGTTCGCTCCGCTGATAGCATTCTGCATCGTTAGGTTATCTCCCACTTCGTTCACCAAGGCCTATTGAAAACTATATATTATGTTATTCAAAATATTTTAGGTATATGTAATACCTTTTTAATATTAAAAACGTATTGTTTTAATGAGAAATCTTAAATTGAGAATATAGACTCAGGCTCATAAATTTGTAATTACTTCTAGGATGTATATACATGTAAGGGTCAGGAGGTCTAAGTTTGTACAAGAAACTTTGATAGAAAAATGATACATGATTCTGACTGCTTTTTCAGCAAACAAAATATTCTCTGAGACATCCAGTTTGAGGAGTTTTACCATAAAGCAATTCCATAAACATAAATATTCTGGTGTGTCCTAACTTACGTACGGATGGACGATCAAAAAGCGTCTGTATATAGCATGTTAGAACTAAAAAACTTCTCAAACGTCATACAATTTGGTCACTTACTTGGTGTTATTTGTAGGTTATCTAAATTTCTTAAGGATAAATTATTGTACATGTTGAACATACTTTAATAAACACAGGTATATTTTTGATTCTATCATTTTTGTTGATAGAGGGTTGGGAATTTTTATGGGACTCAATAATTATAATTATGTTTAGGCTTACGTTGTTAAAATTGTTAGTGGTTTATTTGTACTTATTTAATATTCTGTATATGTTAAGTTGATATTTTAATATCCTAGAAGATTAGGACAGGACAAGGCAACAAAGAATGGTTTTCTTATAATTGAGTCTTTAACCAGTTGTGGTTGCTTTAGCAACATTGTTTTCATTACGTATTATTGTTTGGAATCTATATGTAATTGTATGTTGCAACAAAATATCTATTCTATTATATTAATCAGCTGTGAGAAAAGTGTACCACAGCTTGCCAATTTCAAAACTAATTAAAGTGATACCAAGACAATGTCATCATCAAGAAGACCACCGAACTAAGGTTCAGTGTGAACACCTGAAGAGAAAGTTTTTATTGTGAAGCACTATTTTCCTTTTTATAGAATTGGCCCTTCAAGTGGTCTTAGCCTATTATTTGCCACTTAATTTGAAGATAGTTTTGAAATCCAAAACTGACTAACATGGATTGGTTATGCTATCAATCGCATAGTAATGTTGTCGAATTAGAAGTACATTATTATAAAAGTTGTCCTAAAAAAGAAAAAGCTTAAGAAAAAACAAGGGCCGTCGAACAAGTATAACAATCCAGCATTTTTGTATAATGTTTAGTTTTCTGATGATTGTGAACGGATATTTCGTTCGACCAGACATCATTTATGTGACATCACTCCACAGGAAACAGTATTTGTAAACGGTGTCTGTAAATCAAGTAGGATATAAAGATCACACCATCATGACTTATCTGAGGGCAGTGGCGAATATACATATTTTTTTTGGGGGGGGGCCAAGACTAATGTTATATTAGGTAATTTGGGTAATAAAGTAGTTATACTCAATGTTTCACGCTAGTTTTTAAGGCCGATTTCAGTGGGTAAATTACAACTAGATTATTTTAATATTGTTTAAAAAGGGTGTAAACAAGTGAATCTTTGACAGGTAAAAAAATGGTATATTATAAAGACTTAATGAGGTTAACAATGTTTACAGATTACAGAATCTATTAGATCTGGCAAATTATGCATTTCAACAACTCATATTAGTTAATTTTGTCTTACACTGTCTAATTTCGGGGGGGGCCTGGGCCCCCCCCCTTATATACGCCCCTGTGAGGGACATAAAACCTACTTCTTCCAGCACAGGGGTTGCAGCAGGATGGGACTACTTGAGGTTTTGTCAATTCCTGTGAAGCAGACATTTTATACCCTTTTCATTCCCTGATTTAACAATACCTTTCGTTTGGAGAAAGCTGAAGGAAGTAATTTTTAGGGAAGGACCACCAAAAACTATGAGCTGTGAGAGAAGAATGTGGAATAGCTGTGTTAGGGGAATAGATCAACCTCTATTCGGAGATTGTTAGAAAACTTACGCAGATACTAAAAGTAATGAAATGCTGCAACGTTGCTTCAAATTAGTTTAATGAAGTTAAGCTCCACATAGGCAGCGCCAATTTGAAACATTGCTGGCAAATAGGTTAAATGTTGTGACTGAGCCCCACTTAAATGCCATTTAAAAATGTATTTATTTATTAATAAAGTTCTCTAGGGCATGGTGATTAAGCAGACTGATACTTTTTACAATGGTTTTAGGCACAAGAAATGAAAACACATGGATTGTTTTATAAAAACCTTTGACCAAATTTATTTTAAGTAATATATGAGTCAGAAGCATATGCATAAAATACAAGAATATAAGTTAATGGATATCGTTATTCCACAGTATAAAAAGAATAAAAGAAATCAAAATTTTGTACCTACAAGCTGGTAAAAAGAATGAATTAAAGCATACATAAATTAAATAACATTTCCCTGTGTACAATTCCCCACTGTTTTAAACTGTTTGAAGCTGTAAAACTTGACTGCACATATAAATGTTACTCTGTTCACCTCATGGCGATCTAGATCTTAATCCGTAGAAATCTGAATAATTTTCTCGAATAATTATTAAAAACTTCTTCTTTACTAGACCAAGCTAGTACATATTAATTAACTTTTACAACTATGAATATGAATAACACTGGGCCCGTTTGTACCTTTTAACAGTGCCCTATACTTTGCGATTGCCTTTCATGAAAACCAAAGATAGAAGAACGATAAAAGGGTTGTACTCCCTTCTCCAGAAAACCCAGGCTGTAATTTCCGCTTCCTTCCTGCTGGATTCCTAGGACGACATAGCGTACTGTTGCTAGGCACCAGATCTTAGTAACAAGCCATAAAACAATTTTGTGTTTTTGATGTAAGTCTATGATCACTGACTATGATGTAAGTCTTTGCATGTGCAATCATCAATGTTTTTTAGTTTTGACACCACACCCCCCACCCCATTGTTTATCTATGTTCTGATATAACTAATCGATTTATTTTTCAATCTGTGATTTCATTATTGAAATTTTATAGGTTGTATTGAATGTAAATTTCTTTTAGAAAATTGCCGACATTACACTGTTTAATGGGAAAACAAACTGAACTTGTTGGGTAACACAAACTGTGTATTCATTCTTTACACCTGCCGTATGTAGTTACAGAAATATATTGGTTTTTAATATTAAACATTGATATAAAATAAAGTTTCAGTACTGTTGTGTTTGGGCAATTACGTAATATAAGATTACTGAAAAAGAAATAGAAATAACATTTATTAAACATTATTTATTGTAATTAGAATAATGAACTATTGTATTTCAATTCCTACAGTTACCTTATGAGCGACTTTCAGTTCGTGCTTTAGTTGCTGACACTGATTTCTGCATTCGCACAGTTTCAAATTGGTACTTGTTAATTTATCACTCAATTCTTTAAGATCGTTTGTTTTATCTAAACTTTTTTTTTCGTTTATACTTTCGTTTGAACCTAAAACAAAAGCACTGTAATAAATTACAAAGCAATTAATGTTTGTCAATAATCTTAAAACGCCAAAATATAGGGAAAAAACGTTCTAATTATTAAAACCTTTTTAATGTAATAAAATAAAAAAATTTACAATATTTACACTAATTTGGAATCCCATTATCATTCATGTCCATAAAATGTATATTAAAAAATAACAAATAAATTTAGATACATTCATGTTCAACAATTATTTAAAAAATAAATAATTGACTTCACTAATTTCACTGTTTAATGTGAAATTCTCCTAGTATTGTAATCACACTTAAAAAATAAAATTAGTATTTGAAAAAATATATTTCTCATCATAGTAACAATTTTACACATAGGCTTAAGCAGACGTTAGTAGTGAGGGGGGCCAGATTATGCAGACCTAAAATCTGTATATCTGAATAAACATTTGTAAAAACATTCCTTATACAAGCGAGATGTCTTTCTCCACACTGGCAAGGTAAATTGTAATTAGTATTTTGATATCTATATCATTAGTTTTAGGTCTAACTTATTTTATACAACTGTTTTAAAGTATTTAGGCTAAAAAACTGAGAAAAACATTAGCTACCTGCAGGTTCAATAAAATGTACAAGGCATTTTTGAAAAATCAGGCAAATAAACTCCAAATTATTATCAATTAGGACAGTTTAAATCAATTTCAATTATGAATGTACGGAAAAACTTAATTTTTCATATATTTTGTGACAGATATTGTACCCCAGGACTTTGAGTAGTGTTATATATATATATATACAGGGTGTATCAGAGCGGGTGGCCGGCTTGTATAGCATTGAAACGAGAATACCAACCCCCACCCCCAAAAATACCCTTTTGGGGTATTTTAGAGGGTTGAAAACATTTTTCCTGAATTCCTTAAGGTCGAAATAGGGGTTATCAGTTTAAATGTCTAAGTATTCTCGTTTAAATGCTATACAAGCCGGCCACCCGCTCTGATACACCATGTATAATTGTTACAATTACAATATTTGTTTATTAACAACTTTTTTATGTGGCAACAGTACCTGGAGGAAGTTTATTAAACAGCCAAGGTAGACAATGCTTAGTTGAAAACCATGATTATATTTTTAACTATCCAAAGACTCCATCTAGTCATTTCTTTTAAGATAATAATAATTATGTTTAAATTCATTCAAAAACAATTTAATCATAGTCATAAACAACAATCATATTGGTTTAATTTTATCTAAAAGCCCATATAAATCATTAATAAAGAAAAAAGAGAATATCCTGTAGAAACAATGATTGAACACTTCAAACTTTAAAAATAAAAAATATTAAAACAAAAATAATTAAGTAAACCGAAGCAACAGATAAAGAACTAAATATTCTAATATCTCATTCAATTTCATTGAAAGACTACTATAGAAAATAAAAATTAGTTTTGTAAATTTTTAGTTGTATTATCATTAGTTTTAATTTGAATTGATATGCATTGATAATATATATCCTGTGGAATTCAAATATAGCTCGAGATATATATTCAAAATTATAAACCATTTAATTGTCCAGCTAGTTAAAACAAACATTAATGAAATGAAAATAAATTTACTTTCTTTGGAAGAATTTTGTGTAGAAGTAATCGATGAGATTTCAGCATTCCGACATCTCAATTTAGCCACCTCCAAATCAGCTGTTAGTTCGCGCACCCTTTTTGTCAGTTCTACAATTTTACTCGCTGCCAAATCAGAAGCTTGCCCGTGCATGGCCATAGCTGGAGGATATTTCTGAACTCCACGAAGTCGGGCATCGCTTTCCACCAGTGATCTTTGCAGTATCGCATTCTCTCTCAGTAACACCTACGGAAAACAAAGTACAGTTTAACAAAATATCTAGATCTTTATTTCAAAATATATATAGTTTAAAAAGTAAATTAATGAAATAATAATTAAAAAAATAAATAATATATCTATATATATATATATATATATATATAAAGAACCTTATGTAATAATTTTACAAAATTAATTATGAACAATATTAAATAAATATTATGGACGAGTCCTGAGATTTATTAGGATACATTTTAGTTTGAGAAGTTTACAATTTATAAACTCACAAATTATTACCTGCACTTGATCCGAAAGACGTTTGTTTACATCATAAGGAAAAAGTACCTCACAGTCTCCTTCTGCTGAAATTCCCTAAACAATAAAAAACAAACATCTCTGCAATAGTCTTAAAACTGTTTTTAATATTCTTTTAGTTATAATAGCTATGAAGAAGGCCTAATATTGTTTATAACTCCAACATATAAAAATTACAAGTTATATAATAACAATTATTAAACTAATAAAGATAGTCTACATATGTAGGTAGTAAAAAGTTTACGAGCACAAGAAATTTAGAACATTTGTGTGAATCGTTTCAGGAGGGAGTGAATCTTCTGCAGAATAGTTATTTTATATTTTCATACAAATAAAAGGGCCCACAGACGATCAACTTGGTCGCCAACCTTGTTGTCAACCTTGTTGGCGGTTGGTGCAACAGACGACACCAGATGTTGACAACCAAGTTGCCAACATCATTTCCGAGATTGTTTCAATTGAGTAAACAAGTCCGTGTGTGAACTTTTAATTTGTTTTTTAGTGAGTTTTATTTTATCATTTAATTTTTGTTTGTTTCATATTCTTTAATTCTTTAGTTTTAGTACAGTGTTACGCATTTTGCTTAAATGAGTGACGATTTGTTACTTTGTGTAGTGTTAAATGAATTGTGTGAAGACGAGGTGCTTCCTTCAAAAAAAGGAAAGTTTGGACAAAGGAGTGGTATCGAAACCGTGTCCAGTTTTCTCATTCCAGTTTAATGAGTGAACTACGTGTAACTGCACCAGACGATTTCAAAAATTTTCTAAGAATGGATACTAAAACCTACGATGAATTGTTAAATAAAGTGCGACCATTTATTGAAAAGAAGAACACAAAATATGAGAATTGCTATAACTGCTAATGAACGCCTGTCATCCACCCTGCGGTTTTTAGCAAGTGGTCAGAGTTTCGAAGATTTAAAATTTCTTACTGCTATACCACCACAAAGTCTTGGGACAATTATCATCGATACTTGCAGAGTACCATAAACAAAGTATTGAAGGAATATATTCAGTTACCGAAAACAGATCTAGAATGGATGACAGTTTCAGAAGAGTTTGAAAGGGGATTGAACTTTCCAAACTGCATCGGTGCTATCGATGGCAAACACGTGGAAATTATAAAACCTGCAAATACGGGATCTTACTATTTTAATTACAAAAAGAAGTTTAGCATAGTTTTACTTGCGTTAGTTAATGCAAATTATGAATTCTTAGTGGTTGAAGCTGGAGCAAATGGTCGCACATCAGATGGTGGAGTGCTATCAAACAGCAAATTTTATGAAAATTTTAAAAGCAACAAACTCAAAATCCCTGAATCCGGTCACCTTCCAAATGATTTTCCGGAGCGATTGCCATTCGTATTTGTTGGTGATGATGCGTTCCCTTTAAAAAGAAATCTCATGAAGCCCTATAGATGCGATAAGCTTTCAAACGAAGAAGCAATATTCAACTACAGACTATCTAGAGCACGGCGAATTGTTGAGAATGCTTTTGGCATACTTGCCTCCAGATTTAGGCTTCTCTTTAATGTTATAAATTTGAGTCCTGAAAAGGCAGCTACAATTACCCTAACCACCTGTCTCTTTACATAATTTTTTGAGAAGAAATAATTCCTCCATTTACTTGAGAGGAAGTGTAGACGTTGAAAACATAAATACCTCTGAAATACGGTTAGCATCCTGGAGAACTGAACCCCAACAGTTGTGTGGACTTGAATCATCTAGCTCAAGAAACCCTGCTTCCAATGCGAAAGAGACAAGGCAAAAATTCACTACTTATTTTAATGGAGTACCTTGGCAAAATCGACATTTAAATAATAACGCATAATTTTCTTAATAAAATTTATTTTTATTATTAAAAAACAAAATTAAACAAAAAAATACATTTGTATGTAGGTAACTAATAATTAAAATTCTAAAGTTACACTGTTAATTTTATTTCAGTGAAAAAAAATAATTTTTCTTATAGTGTGATACTTCTATTTTTGTTATTCTTATAATTGTCAAATAAATAAATCCAATCAAACACATTTAATGAGAAATTATTGTCTGACAGTAACTGCTGCACATTGCTGTAAATACCTGGTTCCATTTGAATAGGAATAATATTTTCATATGTTGCGTAGGAATGGGTTTGTTGAAAAGGTGTAGAAGATCTTGACGCCTGAAGGGAAGAATGGTGCGATGAAGTTGAGGGAGCAGAAGAAGGGGCGGGAGAATTATTGGAATAATGGCTAATGGAGTTGAGGGAAAGTAATTCAAGTTGTCCCAAGACTAGGATTTCCTCTATGGCCTTTTTGGCGTAAATTTACTGAGTTGTAGATAATTTCCTGTAGGAAGTAGCCCAACTTTCCGCAAAAATAGAAGCTTCATCCTTTTATGTTTTACTTTTGGTCAATCGCCCTAATGCTTCCTTCAATAGGTCATTTCTTTCTGCCATGTGATCTATCGCGGATTTCTTCCTCTTAACTGAACAAGAGGAGGAAGAAGGAGTGGCAGGCGGATGTTCACTACCTTCCTAGAACAATAATTACAAGTAGGTACTCAGGCGGAAAATGGGATTCATTAAGCTTCTAAAAGAATGTTGTATACGTAACATGTATACATATAAAAGAATATTGCAGGGTACATTAAGGGCTACACATAAGTAAAATTTTATCAAAATTGTGAAGGCCATTTTTTTATACAAAAATAATAACTGATTTTTGGGAGTTTTTTTGCCAAAAAGGGGGTTGTTTTTAAAATATTTTCAATCGAATAATTTTCTTTCTAGTTTTTATACATACAGACATTTTGTAAAAAAAAAACATTTTTTTGGACTCAATACTGTACTTTGTTTTATTATAAGGTACAAAGCAAATTTAATGAAGCGGTTAAAAGTAATATTTGTTTAGGCCTAATATTGTTTAAGTTTAGGCCTAATACTGCACTTTGTTTTATTATAAGGTTCAAAGCAAATTATTCAATGAAGCGGTTAAAAGTAATATTTGTTTAGGCCTAATATTGTTAAAGTTTCTACCTAAAAAAAATAACTGTACTTACGTTGACTGTACTTTGTTCTTGGTCATTATTGGCAATTTCATCCAGCTCATGGTCAATTGTTGATATTCCAGGAATTTGAACTTCCTGGTCACGTAGAAAATCTAGCAATTCAAAATACCATAAGCTTGGCACATATTCCTCTTCGGCTCCGGCTCCAGACCTTTGGCTCTGTTCGACTTTTTTCAGTTCTCTCCGGTAACATGTTTTAATATTAGTTAACCGTTTTTTAAGATTGTCAACGTTTGCAACATGATCAATGTGTTTATACATTTCTAATAGTTTAGTCCATGCATTATTTTTCTTATTACGATCCTTAAATAACTCGGACTTTATTTTCCATAACTCTGGAAGTTCTTTTAACGTCTCAAAAAAGTCCACCCAACTCTGAATATGTGGTACACTGGACATAATAATTTTTTTTTAGAAAACAGATTTTAAAACGACCGATGGATTTTAAATAATAAACTGGTGAAAGTGATAAAATGGGTTTCTCAATAGAAACAGCTTCAAACATATGTTCAGTCATACAAACATACAACAGATGTTGTCAACATTGTTGTCAACTGCCCCATAGACGCTACAACTTCGTCATCAACATTAGGCCCTGCCCACCAAATATCAAACCTATTTGATCTTACCTCAACATTGACATCAACATGGAATATCAACCACCAACCTGCCCACAGACATTCAACATTGTTGTCAACATGACATGTTGACAACAAGGTTGGCGACCAAGTTGATTGTCTGTGGGCCCTTTAAGCCTACTTACTGGAAATATATAAACTTATCGATTCCATTGTTAACACTTCAGTTATATTGTTGATCTGCAAGTAATTTAAAATTAAGCTGAATTCTGTATCACAATTTTCAACAATTTAAAATTTAAAAAAATTTAAACTGACACTAAAATATGTTAAAATTATTAGGTACTGTATCACAAAAGATTTATTCACTTCTTAAAATGGCTGAAATTAATTATTTATATCAATGTAAACTTAATACAACTTGTAAAAGTATTTAAAGTCACTAGTGAACTTTTAAAAATATGTAGATGGCCTAAGACTTGTTACATCTTTAGAAATACTTCTAACTACCGTACTAATTTTACAAGAGGGTCAACATTCATTGGTGAATTTTTAATTGTGATTTATGAAATAATAGGGCCTACAACAAAAATAGGTCTTAGTGTTTATTTTTAAATCAAATGTTATGTTAGATACTTTACGGTTTCAACAATGCAGTTAGTTGTTTTGACAACACTTTAAGATTTTGTTTTTAATAGACTCCACCATAAGTAGAGAATAATATACTTATACCTAAAATTAACCAAACTCATATCAAATTTTAACTTACTTATTTTGAAAGTTCTTGTAATTGAAAAATCTATACAACTAAGTCTTACACAACTAATAGGCTATTGTTATATTACAATCTATTTATTATTTATGTAGGCTACAGCAATTTGCATAACATACTTTAGAATTTAATTTATTATTATGAACTATCTAATGATAGACAATAATACTTAATAGGTTCATTGTTATAAATTTCAACCATAAATAAGTCTACTTAACAATGTCACAACTTAAAAGAAATTTATGTTAAAAACTTTAATTGTTGAATTAAATAGATTTTGTAGACGTTCAAAATCAGATTGCTTCCATTTTAAAACTAACTTCAAGTTGTGACATTACTGTAATTACAAAACTATTCTTAAATAAAATATATATGCCAAATTTATTTATTGACTGCAGAAACATTAACTTGACTCTAATAACTCTAGGTCACTATCTGTATAAAAGTAACTATTACTTACTTCAAAATCAAGGTTGTCATTTATATTTAGGTCAGACAAAACCCCCCTATTTTTGATTTCTTCATAATCACCTTTACTCTGTTCTGATCCCATGCTAGGATTTACAATTGAAGTAAACTCAAGATTATTTTTCTTTACTTTTTTAATGTGAGACAACCTTTTATTTGACACTTTTTCTCCACTCATTTTTTCCTTAAATTTATTAAATCATTAGAAAATTGATTAATAATTAAGAAAAATAAAGATTATAAATCAATGTTTAATTAGAACAAACACACTATAAAATTAGATTAAAAAAAGTAAAACTAGAGTAAACAAACTAGGCCCTACTATTATAACAACTTCAATAAAGTAACAAATTGGTTGCTAGCCTAAAATAGTGACCTAGCAACCAATATCTATTTTACAGCTGGGCTGGTAATAAGTCAAATGCTAAGGAGAGGGGATTTTGTTAAATCATTATTGAGAAGGATTACTACGGTAATGCATAAAGCTAATAAATGCATATTTCATAGTCTGTTCCATAATTTAGAAGATTTAATATTTGATCCCAGTTTACTATAGTTTTCACTTTATGTAGTACCGTAATTACCCTAAAATTCTTGAACTAACATTACAATGTTTTATGATAAGCAGTTCATAAACAATTAAAAATTGAACAATTTTTATTGTGAAACTATTTTTGCAATCTATTTTTACTACGCTTCTCATATTTTATGGTATAATTATACAAATACTTGAGTATACACTAAAAATAAAACTTTTAATTATTACAATTTTGGTACCATACATATTTTTATTTGTAGTTTTATGGATATCATTGCCTGAAACCAACTTTATTTCCTTTTAGACACACATTCATGGTCTTCATCTAAATTTGAACCGGGGAATTTGAGCTTCTGACTCACGTAACTAGGCCGCTTGTAAGATATTAGTAAACTGGAAAGTGGTTGAATTCTAGTAGGTACTGTACTTTTTATTTTAAAAATACTGGTACCGCTGACCGTGGAAAAAGTAATTTAAAAAAAAAACTCTGAATCTAAAAACGCAAACCTGAATCTCTCACTGTTTCTAAAAACGCAAACCAGAACTGTTGCTGACAAATGTAATAGAAATTACAAGATAAAGAAAACATGCAAAAAGCAGATTCATGATATTTTAATATCGTTCAGCCATTTTGGTTAGTTTTAGACTGGGGTTTTGTCTACAAGAGGCCCGCCAATATATTTTTATGATGGAAAATACTTACAACATGTGAATGTGCAATTTATAATCACCATGGCAACCATAAACAATGACACACCCATCATAACGTAACACTAATCACTATCAATCACAAATCTTGGAATACATAATTGGTGCCAAGGTCAGTTTAATTCAAGATTCTACGTAATCATGTCGCTGTTTTCATTAGCTCGGGAAATAAATAGTAAAGAAAGTGCAATAAACACATATTGCATAGTGAGCAAAAGTGTTCCGAAGGCAATGACATATCTCTTCTGTTGACCCAAAACAGGGATCGCTGGCGATGTCATGTGCGACAGTGCCCTTTCATTGGACCGGCTAGAGAATCCTAAAATACCACTAGATACGTTTATTTTGTTTGTTTACTCTTGGGCAGAGGAATTCGCTACTATAAAGTTTTGTATAAAAGAACTAAACCTATTAAAATCAACGGTAATAGACTGGAAAAACTTTTTGAGTGAGGTATGTGCAAATAATTTGTTGCAAAACCCGATAAAAATTAGGGATCCTGGTCGGATTGTAGAAATTGATCAATCATGTTTCACAAAACGAAAGTATAATGTCGGACGGGTATTTCCACATCAATGGGTTTTCGGGGGAGTATGTCGTGAAACCAAAGAATGTTTTATATTTGCTGTGCCAGACAGAACAGCTACTACATTGTTGTCATGCATTAAAAACAGCATTTTACCAGGTACAACGATAGTAAGTATCTGATTTATGGCGTGCTTACAATAGCATAGAAAATTTAAAGAAATGAAGTTTCAACATTTAACAGTAAATCAGAGTGAAAACTTTGTGGATCCGGTAACAGGAGCCCACATACAAACTGTGGAACCTTGTGGGCTTCAGCGAAAAAAAAGAAACAAACGGGAATGTGGTGCCAACAGGAACCTACTTCATTCTTACCTATGTGAATTCGTGTGGCGTCGCAGGAACAAGGATGAAAATCTGTTTTGACGCGATTTGGAGAGATATAAACTTGTATTGGCCTCCGCAAGATTAATGTGTTACAAACATTTTATTTTAAATTGTTTAAGGTTAAGTTAATTCCATGTGGTTTTTTTTAAACATAAATATTAATAAAAGTTACATTTTTGTACATTACATGTTTTCCCACTGATTTCTATTCATTGCATATATGTCAACTAACTATTTCTTTTAGACATAATATATTTATGTGTAGCCTCCTGGATTGTTAATTCAATGAATATATAAGAAAGGTTAATTACCTTGTATTTCCGTCTGACAATCCAATGTTTTTTCTTCCTGCTTAGGATGACTAGTTTCAACGGTTAAACCGTCATCGTCGGATCCGTGTCCATCATGTTAAAAAATGTTGTTTTATTTCCGCCGTTCTGAGGCGTTGTCATCACTGGCATTTAACGTTCACAAAATAAATTAATACATTTATCACAAATTACACATTACAAACACAACGATTACACAAACATGTTTGTACAAATGCACGAATATCACGGTTTAATAATACAGTATTTTAAATTTAGCTACGTAGCAGAACACGTTGTATACCGGCCGGTTCCTGATGACTACTGAAGTATGTGTGTGGTGACCTATGGCTCATGCGGTATGGTTCCTTCCTTTAGTTGCATGACTGTGTTAAACAATTCATTAGAACTGAAGTTTATCTTGTCATTTAATAAATTTTGGCTCTGATTTTTGTTGCGGCGTATATCTCGAATTCCTCGAGTGATGACATTTTATCACTCGCTTTAAAGAACACACACCACGACATACAAAAATTGAGATCAAATCCCATTTCGCACAACACCTTATAGATTACGACCACAAATAAACTGCCATAGACCAAAACCTTGAATACTTCACATCTGTAAGAAGGGCCAATTAATGATATTTCATACTTTCAGAAAATTTTGTATTCCTAATAAAATATGAAGGTTAGGTTTGTGTTAAGAAGTAGACCTAAATAAAACATTGTAACTTCTGGTATAGTATAAACTTAACTATTTGATTTAGACATTTAATTAATTTGAACCTGGTTGACAGAAGTCACAAAAGATATGCAACTTCTTTGGGAGTAAGAAGAACTATAGTTATGGAACAAAAATGGAATTACAAAGCATTATTGAAGATGATTCTATTGCTAACAGGCAGTCATTGTAATCTGAAGCTTATAAATCACTCTTAATTCAACCTTACTTAACAACATTTTGGACTCGGACTCTAATACAAATTTCAACCATCAAAGAATCACATAAACAATCTGAGTATCTAGGTTTAACAATGATCTAAGTATTAATTTCAATTATTCACATAACCAAGTAAGTGACCATTATCCAGTATTCCTTATTCAGAACAACTATCCAGTCAAGTATAATAAAATAAACTGTTTAAAAACATTTGACTGATATCTAAATTTTATATATATAAACTATAATATTTAAGAGAATATTAAAAACAATTATTGTTGGTTGAGAGGAACAATTATCATATTTGTTACCACCCAGGGCCGTTGAGAGGATTTCCGGGCCCCTGTATCAGGATAGTAATTCAGGCCCTTCCTGTCATCTAAGGTTTACAAAATATTTTGAAAATTAGAAGCAAAATGGTGAGTTTTAAGCCCTTTTAAGAGCAACTACATCCTTTTAAAACCATTGATTATAAAGTATATTTTGAGTGTTGTGATTGGTAACTGGAATTCAAATAGCATTAAAAGTATTTTTTTATATATTTAACTGCTGTTTATGGTAAGATGCAGTTTGTTAAACTCTTGTACGCACCACTTTATAAAGCGCACTAAAGGCTATTTTTACTTTCTCCACCCTATACGTAGTATATGGAGAAAGTATTGTTTTCGTAAAAATGTTCGAATTTGAATTTTCAGTTGAATTATCTGTTTTGGTGCTCCCAGAACCCCAAAAAGTTGTTTAGTGCAATTATCTGTGTTGGTGCTCCCTGATCCCAAAAATATTTTTAGTGCAATTTTTTGTTTTAGTCCTCCCTGAACCCAAAAAAGTGTTTTTAACGTGGTGTCTGTCTGTCAGTGTGTCAGTATGTATACACGACCAGAGAGGACACTATTGGTCCGATTTTCATGAAATTTGGTATGTAGGTACTAAACCCTAATATCTCCAGGCGTTTTTTTCATTTTTTGGAATTTTTCATTTTTAAGGGTAATTTACCCCTAAAAACCCATAAAAAACGACAAAAATGCAAATTTCTCAAAAACGGCTCTAACGATTTTGATCAAATTTTCAGTATTTATAGTGCTTAAGATGCCAAACAAAATGACACCACCCGCTTTTATCAAAACTTCGGCGTTTTATAATTATGGGGAAATGTTAAAAAATAAACAAGTTTATGTTGTCAATCTAGCATCGCGGCGACGGCCGCACGAGGTAGCACAACTGTAGCGAGCACGGCCACTAATTCAAAGGTCGCGCGATCGAATCCCGCCTGGGACAATAATTTTTTTATACGATTGACGTAGGTAGAATATTATTTTTTTGTTTTGTTCTAAAAAGTAGTAAATACATGATAAAAAAAAATATTATTTTGACTACAGTAAGTTGGGAGAAAGTTTGTGTCAGTTAACTGATACCATTTATTTATATAATTTCAGTTTCATCAAATAATCCTATCAAAGCTTTACAAGCAACTGTTATTATTATTACTATTATTTCTATTGATTGTAAACAATTCAACGTTGCCAAAAAGACCAACTTTTTTGTTTACATGGGAATGTTGCTTCTCCAACCACTTACTAGTTTTTTAAGGAATTGAGCAGTTTGTTTTACAATTTCAGGTAGAGTGCTTTACAACCTTAATGGGTACCTGTACTTAAAAGTAAATCATAAATCAATTGACTTCTAAAAAAAATGACTCACTTTTTGATGCTTTTAAATCAAATTTTAAACAAGGTTTAATATTTTTCTGAATAAATATACTTTGGGAGTACTTATTGTGTGAACAAAATAATACAAACGCCCTCTTTAATAAAAATTAGCATAAAAACAGTTTGTGAGACCAGGCCCCTTGAATGACTGGACCCATGTGCACTTGCACCCTTTTTCCTCACTGTCAATGGTCCTGTTACTACCTATAAAGTGAATGTGTAATTACAAAGTTTTCTAAGTGATAACTCCTCTGTAATCTGTCACAAAACTGAAGTACTATTTCTGTGAACTTGACTCTTACTTAATATACAAAATTAATAATCTATATCTATACTAATATTAAAAAGAGGTAAAATTTGTTTGTTTGAAGGGGGTAATCTCTGGAACTACTGAACCGATTAAAAAAATAGTTTACTAATAAAAAGCTACACTATCCCTGTATTCTTAGGTTAGGCCTACACTGATGAACCAACACACATTATGTATTTACATTCATTACCATAGCAACCAATTGAATAAAATAACAGATAAAACAGCTGTTTGCTCTAATATTTCTATTAACAGCTGATTTTAAACTTTGAAGCAATTGTTTGTTTTTCTAACTTTTAGGTTAGGTTTTTATTAAAGTGTAGACCTGAGCCTTGCTAGTTCTTTTAACCTTTCCTATAACTGCTATTATAAAATATACGAAATAATTTGATTTGAACATTTAATATTATTTACCATCTTAGCTTTGCGGTTAATATTAATCATACACCTTTATTATAAAGAAAACGTAACATGATTTTGTGTATAGAAGGACCCATCGGGGTTGGTGTGCGGAGCACGCCGAGGTTTCCCCTAGTATATTATAAATTACTTTAAGTAACATTTTGTATGTATAATCTCTTACTGTATTTTTTTCTTTTTACTCTGAATTCAGAAACTAAAATGAATCTATCTTTTGTTAATAATTTGTTAGTTTTAAGTTTTAGTATTAATAAATATGCATTATGTTATAAACAATGTTATTTCAATTGTTCTTTATCTTGTTCGAGAGCTAACTGGATCATCAAAACTAACATTTAGATGGATCAAACCTACTTTAACTTTGGCAGTATTCCATTTAAATTTTATAAACATGACAGCCAACTTTAGGCATCTTAAAAAATATATAAAAAAAATAAATTATAAAATATGTGAGTGGAGGTAGAAAAGGGGTTATAGCAGGGTCTTCCTTATAATCTTATAAACTATCTACATCAAATAGACCACCCCTAATTTTCCATTGCAACTTATAAAACATGGAAAGCCTTAATATTTATTTAATGACAGAAATTTATTTTTCAGTGTTTAACATTTTTATTGTTTTACAAAACAACCTTATGAGACACTTTACAGTGTCAAAACAATATTAACAAAATGTATTATATATATATATAATGGTATTATTTACATAAAATTATAATATTTTAATAACAACTTATTCTATATACATTAGGTTAATGTTAATTACATTTAATTTTAATTAATTTAAGACATTAAGTTTTCCTGCCACAACTTTATATATTGCAAGTGTTACTTAATCCAGAACACAAGATCTTTGGTATGTTTGCTTTAGTTGATTTCTTTATTTTAATTAGTTTTCAGTGGCTTCCTACACTCCAACACCAGACACGCTCGAAACACTGGAAGGTTTGTCAAAATTTCCACAATTCAAAAGTTGAGTTTAGTCCAGTCAAATGGTTTGTGGTGTGCAGAGGGGCCATTGTGTGTACATCTCATTTTCCAGGAATACCAAATGGTTTTGCCACCATATTGAAAAGAAGGCAATCAGTAAGAAGAAAAATAAGGAGAAATGGTCTTTGAGACGACATTTTTTACTTTCAAACCAAAATACGTGAGAACATTTTTGTAAAACATTCTCTGACTATGTCATGTTTAATTACATTTGTCACCAGAAGATAACATAAACCGTTTTTTTACTTTTGTTTAAAGTTCATAATTTAGTATTTCTTCAAAAATGCCTGCAAACTATAAATAGTTCCATATTAATACATAAAATATTAAATTAAGAATTAATAATAACAAAATATAAAGCGAAACCGTAATTCTCCAAGGGTTCAGGGGCAAGTTGAAATTAATGAGTAGACATGGTTGATAAAAGAGCATCAGCAACACAACTAATTAGGACCTGATCTGTTCTGTGGTACATCTAAGCAGACAGCAATGCAAGTATTTTATAATTGGAAAATAGAAAATGGAAGTAGGTGGAAGAACATCACAGAACTAATGAGTAAGCTTTCACTAGTTGTTCTCTCTAGACAAATTGCATCAGAACTTCTCATGCAAGGCAAAAGTAATATAAGCAAGATGGTAGAGCTAACCAAAGGGCACAGCTACTTGAGAAAACATGAACATATTTATTAAGGAGCCCTTATGTAGGAAATGTGCCTTCTGGATGTAAAACATTGCGGGTAAGTACTGCAACCTTTGGACTGAGCAAGGAACAAACAATTCATGTAAGAATAACTTAGTTAAGAAGTAACTATAATTCATAGAGCCTATTGATCCTTGGACTAACTGTATGACTAATCAGTAATCATTAACACACGTACACAATGTTGACTAGGGCACATCATCAACCTTTCTTGTGGAATCACAATAAACCATCATGATTAGACTGCCCATAAAAGAAGAATGTGCTTTAAATTAAAGGCTGAATATCAGCCTTACATCAATGCTGTTACTGAAGACACATCATATTGCACATTATTCAAAACTAGGCACTCATTCCAGAAACTACTTTCTTTCCAAAATAAATAATAAAATTTCACGACTCGAGCGTTGCCATATCCCAACCATCAAAAAGCTCTTCACCTTCACTATCACTTATCACAGGTTGTAAAGGATGTAAGAATATGTCCATTATATCTCCGACAGATATAGAAATCCGTTTTAAGAACATGTCTATGGTGTAGTTTCCAGACAATAAGAGACGATGGCTTTCCCTGATCAAAACGTTGAACCTTTCACTCCTTATTTTCCTTAATGCAGCCTTCCCTGTGATCACTAAGAGAACTTCAGATGATACATCTCTTGCTAAGCAACACAGTGCGTCTGTAACAAACAATTTATAGGTTTAAACCAAGAACTAAACACACTTCCATCTCCCAAATGTTACAAAGTAATATGAGAGGATTTTATATTAAATTAAATATAATAATTAAAGGTGGAATAGTATTGGTAAGGAACGGTGAAGGCGTGATTATAACAATTAGACCGATGACCGAGCTGAGAGAGTAAAACTGAATGTAGGACAATTATCTTAAATATCAGGGAAACACCCTCAAGATTGGGATTTTTTGGGTAGACCAGCAGAGGTTTATGTTAAAGTGAGAGACCCGATCGAAAACAATCATGACAAAATTTAAGATGAGAGAATACATTTATAAATATTAGGGAGTAATTGTTTGATATCAAATTATCTGTATTTGAAAAGGATCAGTTTTGTATATTTTGACATTGAGTTCATTAGTAAAAATATTTGAATTAAATCTGTTTTTCTAACATTTAGGAAATTGAATAAGCCCAGTTTTTTCCATAGTATAAAAGCATCATAGATATATAAAGGTTCATTATCTGAATATTTCATAGACAATATTTATATTGCTACTATTATAACCTGCAGTTCCTCTTTCTTATTTTTTCTTTACAGTCTTTAACCCTTATCGATCCTATTAACTTTGCCTCGCCCACCCATCCCACTCCACATAAATTTGAACAAACAGTTTCACCTACTGTCTAACACTTGTGCCTTAAAACTAATAGTACACATACTAAAAGTAATCCAATATCAATGTAAAGCTATGATTCTAAACTTTGATATTTATGTATAAAATATAAATTTGTATGTAATATAACATTATTTAAATTGTATAAATAAATTGTGTACCTGTGTACACTGTCTCTTAGTCTGTTATTCACCTCGTACAGGCTACTGTGGTTTCAAAAACTCTAAGTTTTCATCCTCAGGCCGTACAAACTGTCAAATCACTCATTAGAGGTCGTCACAAAGAAATATAAAAACACAACACAATACTGTTAATACGTTCGAACATACTATTTATTTTGGTCAAATTATCACGTGCAATATATGAACTGGACAAATCTAGACTGTGGAGATAATGTTTTTAGGCACTGAGCTTTCCCCTCCTTTTTTATCTGTCGTGACTGTCCCTTACGTTGACCCCCATCCTTGGCTCATGTTGGCTGCACTTAGTGCAATATTATAGTATAAATACTCTATCCCACTACATATGTTTTAATTCTGAAATGATTTTAATTTGTTTCACTTTGATTTGGAAATTTTTTCCATTTTACAAATTAGTCTTATGGACTTTAACAGCTAACTTAATACTAATCAACTTAAAATAGAAGAAAATGTTATTATATTCATAACGAAATGTAATTATTTATTCAATTAAAGATACAAGAAATTGAATATGTTAATTTAAGATTGCTCCAAGTTTCATCAAAAGTTAATTATATATTATATACACAATTATTATAATTTGCCCTATGGCTTACTCAGTTCAAATTTGTAATAAATCGTTTTTATAGTAAAATTATTCTTATAAATTCTCAAATAGGCACTCGGCTGGTCTAAGCACACCTATTTAAATAATTGCGCATTCTGAATTTATTAATTAATATGAAAAAAAGTTATGGAGTCGGTCTGAAAAAAGTTAAATTTAAATTGTTTGTTTGATACAGTTCTTTGCTGATTTTAAAGATTAAATTGTTCTAATAACAGGGTGATTGGTAGTCAGTGTGAAAATTTTCAAGGCATTATTATGCATGAAAATTGCAACAAAACTACGCAATTCGGATAGTTCTATTTAACACCCCCTTCCAGAAACAGCCATTTTTCAATTATTTCAAATTTCTTGACATTGCCCATGAAAATCTCATTTTTCTCAACTTTTACCAAACATATTGCCACTTTTTATGACCTTTTTGGAAAGCACATAACATTTTATATCAGAATAAGTATAGTGTGCCACAGTCAAGCCCTCTTATAGCCTTGTAAAATCTACTTGAAAAAAATATTTTGGAAAATTAAGAAAAAGTGCGCTAAAACTTACTTAAGAAATTGTCTTATGCCTCATACTACAAACTGTCAAATATCACAAAAAACTTCCCCACATCTTAAGCTTTAAAATGATATACTAGAAGTGACCTTTCCTATTCGCCTAAGGGGCGGCAATGGGCATTAAACATAATTATTGACCTGTATGTGATGAAATACCAATACCAATAATAAAAGGGTAGCTGGCCTTCGGAGTCAGACCACTGTGGCCGGCCCATGTTACTAATGCCGAAGGGGTACATCAGCCGTGGCCCATAGCGACGGGCAACTAAGGTTTTAATAAAAAAAAAAAAACAAAAAAAAAACAATAACAAATTAATTTATTTGTAATTCAAATTTATTTTATTAAAAGTTTTAAAGCATAGAAAGTATTTATTTCGACTGAAAACACACAAAAAAGGCACTAGTCATGAAAAATCTGTACCTTTATTAACTTAAAAGTCTTGTTCAAACTGCCTGCCTTCACGTCTGATGAATGCTTGTGATCTTTTTCTCATTGCAACAACTGCAACTTTAAAAGGCAATGTTTCTCTCAACTTTTCTACAGCTACTGTTAATCAGTATCTCAGCTCTTCTTCACTGTCTACAGCTGTAGTGTACACCACACTTTTTAGAAACCCCCAAAAAAAGAAGTATATGGGCGTAAGATCAGGAGATCTGGCTGGCCACGTGACGGCTCCGCCTTATCCAATCCACATAGGGTAGTTGAGAGGAGAATAAGCCAATCTCTTACCTCGTTAGTGAAATGGGGAGGAGCACCATCTTGTTGAAATATATTATCTCTTTGATTTTGATCTAGGTCATCTATGAGGGTAGGTAGTGTGTGCTGCAAGAAATCTAAGTACAATGGTCGATTTAATGTGTCTTTAAATATATGTGGGCCAATTAATTTAGACCCCTATGACTTTAGCCCAGACATTAACTCGGAAACGTCTTTGAAATGCCCTTTCCTTTGTACCTCTAGGTTGTTCAGACCAGTGATCCATGTTGCAACAGTTCCCTTCTGGCGGCAAGAGCATTACAATCACAAAACCCATACACAAAGTGCATATCAGCATATTCTTGTGATGTGTATTCCATGGTAGCTTTCACTTAACTGAGGTATGCTTTCAGGAGCAATCCAATAAAACTAATTTGTTTGTACAAATGGGTATGTTTGTTATTTGATTAGGAATATGAAAAATGTAGATAACTGAGATAAGATAAAAGAACGAAATGGTTTCATCGGAGAGGAAATGTTAAAACGAAGTGGTCAATAATTATGTTTAACGCCCATTGCCGCTCCATAGGAAAGGTCACTTCTAGTATACCATTTTAAAGCTTAAGATATGGGGAAGTTTTTTGTGATATTTGATAGGTTGTAGTGTAACGCATAAGAAAAATTTCTTAAGTAAGTTGTAACGCCCTTTTTCTTAATTTTAGAAAATATTTTTTTCAATTAGATTTTACAAGGCTTTAAGAGGCTTGACTGTGGCAAAGTATACTTATTCTAATAGAAAATTTTATGTACTTATGCTGTTGGTTTTGAAGAATAATAAACTTCATAATATTGATGAGTGAGCAAGTGGTAAAATTTACACTTTTGGAACCCCTGTAGCTTTTAAAAGGTTTATTGTACATCTTTTTAATTTAATTTTCTTTCATATTTTCGATCCGACTACTTTTATAGGCCGAAACTTTTTGCATATGGACCTGGCCTTGTTTTTTTCATTTATGTTTTTTGAGGGATTAAACTTAAAAGATTTAAAAGCAGTTTCATTAAAACTTTGCTGAAAACCTTTGAGCGAGTTCATTTAGTTATTGAAATAAAATACACTATTGAAGTTTCTTACCCAGATTCAGGTAAAAAATAAAACAAAATCCCCAAACAAACTTATTGTTCAAACACATGTTTTCAAGTGACTTATGGTGAAACATTGATAGAAATAATATCTTACTTACCAGTAAAAGACCAAATATCCCCTTCCAGTTTCATAAAAGCAAGAAGAGACAAGTGAAATGATTCTATAAACACCGGAGCTCTTTGTGGGACTTGGTTCAGAGTGAAATTCTCAGGTTTAAACTTTAACATCCAGAAGTGTTCTACATAAAATATCACATGGTACAATGCTGACGGTAAGTTGTGTTTCTTTACAAATCTTTTGATTGACTCGACACCTTCGTACATTGTATCTGCATTAGGAGGAAGTTGCGGTAACACCATCAACATTCTGACGACCAACAGAGACAGTTGTGAGCTCTTACATTCCTCTACCAATCTGTTTTTCATGACGACTTTCCATATAGACTGAAAACAGAAGTGTAATTGGATAAATATATTCTTCATCACTATACAATTTGTACTACACACTACAACCTTAGACTGATTTTATGGACTAGAGTTATAACACACCAGATTTTCTCTGTGAGAAAAGCCACACGTTGCGGCGTCAAATTTATAACACTCTTACTTAATTAAATTTTCCAATTGAATAGCCCACGTTGTGGAACTAAGTTATAATACTATTAGATAACTGATGCAATTCAAAACACAAAGACAGTTTACAATTT
>JAGFPH010000838.1:388266-399321 GCA_018207615.1 Philaenus spumarius
CTTTATTTTAATTAGTTTTCAGTGGCTTCCTACACTCCAACACCAGATACGCTCGCTGCTAATAGCAGCTGGTGAATGTAAAGTAGAGGGTTGCAAATCTTTGAATCTGGGGAGAATGGAATAACCCCCACCATCTACCATGGAAGGTTTGTCAAAATTTCCACAATTCAAAAGTTGAGTTTAGTCCAGTCAAATGGTTTGTGATGTGCAGAGGGGCCATGGTGTGTGTACATCTCATTTTACAGGAATACCAAATGGTTTTGCCACCATATTGAAAAGAAGAAAAATAGGGAGAAATGGTCTTTGAGACGACATTTTTACTTTCAAACCAAAATACGTGAGAACATTTTTGTAAAACATTCTCTGACTATGTCATTTTTAATTACATTTGTCACCAGAAGATAACATAAACCGTTTTTTTACTTTTGTTTAACATTCATAATTTTGTATTTCTTCAAAAATGCCTGCAAACTATAAATAGTTCCATATTAATATATAAAATATTAAATTAAGAATTAATAATAACAAAATATAAAGCGAAACCGTAATTCTCCAAGGGTTCAGGGGCAAGTTGAAATTAATTAGTAGACATGGTTGATAAAAGAGCTTCAGCAACGCAACTCATTAGGACCTGATCTGTTCTGTGGTACATCTAAGAAGACAGCAATGCAAGTATTTTATAATTGGAAAATAGAAAATGGAAGTAGGTGGAAGAACATCACAGAACTAATGAGTAAGCTTTCACCAGTTGTTCTCTTTAGACAAATTGCATCAAAACTTCTCATGCAAGGCAAAAGTAATATAAGCAAGATGGTAGAGGTAACCAAAGGGCACAGCTACTTGAGAAAACATGAACATATTTATTAAGGTAGAAATGTGCCTTCTGCATGTAAAACATTGCGGGTAAGTACTGCAACCTTTGGACAGTTAAACAAGGAACAAACCATTCATGTAAGAATAACTTAGTTAAGAAGTAACTATAATTCATAGAGCCTATTGATCCTTGGACGAACTGTATGACTAATCAGTAATCATTAACACAGACAATGTTGACTAGGGCACATCATCAACCTTTCTTGTGGCATCACAATAAACCATCATGTCTGACGTGCAAAAGGATTAGACTGCCCAAAAAAGAAGAATGTGCATTAAATTAAAGGCTGAATATCAACCTTACATCAATGCTGTTACATCATATTGCACATTATTCAAAACTAGGCACTCATTCCAGAAACTACTTTCTTTCCAAAATAAATAATACAATTTCACGACTCGAGCGTTGCCATATCCCAACCATCAAAAAGCTCTTCACCTTCACTATCACTTATCACAGGTTGTAAAGGATGTAAGAATAAGTCCATTATATCTCCGACAGATATAGAAATCCGTTTTAAGAACATGTCCATGGTGTAGTTTCCAGACAATAAGAGACGATGGCTTTCCCTGATCAAAACGTTGAACCTTTCACTCCTTATTTTCCTTAATGCAGCCTTCCCTGTGATCACTAAGAGAACTTCAGATGATACATCTCTTGCTAAGCAACACAGTGCGTCTGTAACAAACAATTTATAGGTTTAAACCGAGAACTAAACGCACTTCCATCTCCGAAATGTTACAAAGTAATATGAGAGAATTTTATATTAAATTATATATAATAATTAAAGGTGGAACAGTATTGGTAAGGAACGGTGAAGGCGTGATTATAACAATTAGACCGATGACCGAGCTGAGAGAGTAAAACTGAATGTAGGACAATTACCTTAAATATCAGGGAAACACCCTCAAGATTGGGATTTTTTGGGTAGACCAGCAGAGGTTTATGTTAAAGTGAGAGATCCGATCGAAAACAATCATGACAAAATTTAAGATGAGAGAATAAATTTATTAGGGGTATTTGAAAAGAATCGAATCAGTTTTTTGTATATTTTGACATTGAGTTCATTAATAAAAAAATTTGAATTAAATCTGTTTTTCTAACATTTAGGAAATTGAATAAGCCCAGTTTTTTCCACAGTATAAAAGCATCATAGATATATAAAGGTTCATTATCTGAATATTTCATAGACGACAATATTTATATTGCTACTATTATAACCTGCAGTTCCTCTTTCTTATTTTTTCTTTACAGTCTTTAACCCTTATCGATCCTATTAACTTTGCCTCGCCCACCCATCCCACTCCACATAAATTTGAACGAACAGTTTCACCTACTGTCTTAGGCTAACAACAGACGAGACACCGGTGTACGGTACACTAGTGTACGGGACACTAAATGTACTATCAATTAAATGTGTGTCGACAGATGAGACACTGAGTAGCGCGCTACCAGATTCTGTGGCTCTACGGTGTCTCTCACTGCGAGAAGCTGGGCCACCGTGACAGTGTCCCGTACACCGGTGTCTCGTCTGTTGTTAGCCTAACACTCATGCCTTAAAACTAATAGTACACAAACTAAAAGTAATCCAATATCATTGTAAAGCTAAGATTCTAAACTTTGATATTTATGTATAAAATATAAATTCGTATGTAATATAACATTATTTAAATTGTATAAATAAATTGTGTACCTGTGTACACTGTCTCTTAGTCTGTTATTCACCCCGTACAGACTACCGTGGTTTCAAAAACTCTAAGTTTTCATCCTCAGGCCGTATGAACTGTCAAATCACTCATTAGAGGTCGTCACAAAGAAATATAAAAACACAACACAACACAATACTGTTAATACGTTCGAACATATTATTTATTTTGGCCAAATTATCACGTGCAATATATGAACTGGACAAATCTAGACTGTGGAGATAATGTTTTAGGCACTGAGCTTTCCCCTCCTTTTTTATCTGTCGTGACTGTCCCTTACGTTGTAGCCCATCCTCGGCTCATGTTGGCTGCACTTAGTGCAATATTATAGTATAAATACTCTAGCCTACTACATATGTTTTAATTCTGAAATTATTTTAATTTGTTTCACTTTGATTTGTAAATTTTTTCCATTTTACAAATTAGTCTTATGGACTTTAACAGCTAACTTAATACTAATCAACTTAAAATAGAAGAAAATGTTATTATATTAATAACGAAATGTAATTATTTATTCAATTAAAGATACAAGAAATTATGTTAATTTAAGATTGCTCCAAGTTTCATTAAAAGTTAATTATATATTATATACATGATTATTATAATTTGCCCTATGGCTTACTCAGTTCAAATGTGTAATAAATCGTTTTTATAGTAAAATTATTCTTATAAATTCTCAAATAGGCACTCGGCTGGTCTAAGCACACCTATTTAAATAATTGCGCATTCTGAATTTATTAATTAATATGAAAAAAAGTTATGGAGTCGGTCTGAAAAAAGTTAAATTTAAATTGTTTGTTTGATACAGTTCTTTGCTGATTTTAAAGATTAAATTGTTCTAATAACAGGGTGATTGGTAGTCAGTGTGAAAATTTTCAATGCATTATTATGCATGAAAATTGCAACAAAACTACACAATTCGGATAGTTCTATTTAACACCCCCTTCCAGAGACAGCCATTTTTAGATTATTTCAAATTTCTTGACATTGCCCATGAAAATCTCATTTTTCTCAACTTTTACCAAACATATTGCCACTTTTTATGACTTTTTTGGAAAGCACATAACATTTTATATCAGAATAAGTATAGTGTGCCACAATCAAGCCCTCTTATAGCCTTGTAAAATCTACTTGAAAAAAATATTTTGGAAAATTAAGAAAAAGTGCGCTAAAACTTACTTAAGAAATTTTCTTATGCCTCATACTACAAACTGTCAAATATCACAAAAAACTTCCCCACATCTTAAGCTTTAAAATGATATACTAAAAGTGACCTTTCCTATTCGCCTAAGGGGCGGCAATGGGCATTAAACATAATTATTGACCTGTATGTGATGAAACACCAATACCAATAATAAAAGGGTAGCTGGCCTTCGGAGTCGGACCACTGTGGCCGGCCCATGTTACTAATGCCGAAGGGGTACGTCAGCTGTGGCCCATAGCGACGGGCAACTAAGGTTTTAATAATAAAAAAAAAAAAACAATAACAAATTAATTTATTTTTAATTCAAATTTATTTTATTAAAAGTTTTAAAGCAAAGAAAGTATTTATTTCGACTGAAAACACACAAAAAAGGCACTAGTCATGAAAAATCTGTACCTTTATTAACTTAAAAGTCTTGTTCAAACTGCCTGCCTTCACGTCTGATGAATGCTTGTGATCTTTTTCTCATTGCAACAACTGCAACTTTAAAAGACAATGTTTCTCTCAACTTTTCTACAGCTACTGTTAATCGGTTTCTCAGCTCTTCTTCACTGTCTACAGCTGTAGTGTACACCACACTTTTTAGAAACCCCCAAACAAAGAAGTATATGGGCATAAGATCAGGAGATCTGCCTGGCCACGTGACGGCTCCGCCTTGTCCAATCCACATAGGGTAGTTGAGAGGAGAATAAGCCAATCTCTTACCTCGTTAGTGAAATGGGGAGGAGCGCCATCTTGTTGAAATATATTATCTCTTTGATTTTGATCTAGGTCATCTACGAGGGTAGGTAGGGTGTGCTGCAAGAAATCTAAGTACAATGGTCGATTTAATGTGTCTTTAAATATATGTGGGCCAATTAATTTGGTCCCCTATGACTTTAGCCCAGACATTAACTCGGAAACGTCTTTGAAATGCCCTTTCCTTTGTACCTCTAGGTTTTTCTGACCAGTGATCCATGTTGCAACAGTTCCCTTCTCGCGGCAAGAGCATTACCATCACAAAACCCATACACAAAGTGCATATCAGCACATTCTTGTGATGTGTATTCCATGGTAGCTTTCACTTAACTGAGGTATGCTTTCAGGAGCAATCCAATGAAACTAATTTGTTTGTACAAATGGGTATGTTTGTTATTTGATTAGGAATATGAAAAATGTAGATAACTGAGATAAGATAAAAGAATGAAATGGTTTCATCGGAGAGGAAATGTTAAAACGAAGTGGTCAATAATTATGTTTAACGCCCATTGCCGCTCCATAGGAAAGGTCACTTCTAGTATACCATTTTAAAGCTTAAGATATGGGGAAGTTTTTTGTGATATTTGATAGGTTGTAGTGTAACGCATAAGAAAAATTTCTTAAGTAAGTTGTAACGCCCTTTTTCTTAATTTTAGAAAATATTTTTTTTAATTAGATTTTACAAGGCTTTAAGAAGCTTGACTGTGGCAAAGTATACTTATTCTGATAGAAAATTGTATGTACTTATGCTGTTGGTTTTGAAGAATAATAAACTTCATAATATTGATGAGTGAGCGAGTGGTAAAATTTACACTTTTTGAACCCCTGTAGCTTTTAATAGGTTTATTGTACATCTTTTTAATTTAATTTTCTTTCATATTTTCGATCCGACTACTTTTATAGGCCGAAACTTTTTGCATATGAACCTGGCCTTGTTTTTCTCATTTATGTTTTTTGTGGGATTAAACTTAAAAGATTTAAAAGCAGTTTCATTAAAACTTTGCTGAAAACCTTTGAGCGAGTTCATTTAGTTATTGAAATAAAATACAGTATTAAAGTTTCTTATCCAAATTCAGGTAAAAAATACAACAAAATCCCCAAACAAACTTATTGTTAAAACACATGTTTTCAAGTGACTTATGGTGAAACATTGATAGAAATAATATCTTACTTACCAGTAAAAGACCAAATATCCCCTTCCAGTTTCATAAAAGCAAGAAGAGACAAGTGAAATGATTCTATAAACACCGGAGCTCTTCGTGGGACTTGGTTCAGAGTGAAATTCTCAGGTTTAAACTTTAACATCCAGAAGTGTTCTACATAAAATATCACATGGTACAATGCTGACGGTAAGTTGTGTTTCTTTACAAATCCTTTGATTGACTCGACACCTTCGTACATTGTATCTGCATTAGGAGGAAGTTGCGGTAACACCATCAACATTCTGACGACCAACAGAGACAGTTGTGAGCTCTTACATTCCTCTACCAATCTGTTTTTCATGACGACTTTCCATATAGACTGAAAACAGAAGTGTAATTGGATAAATATATTCTTCATCACTATACAATTTGTACTACACACTACAACCTTAGACTGATTTTATGGAGTAGAGTTCCACTTTAATTACAAAATCAAATGTAACGATTGCCCACGTTTTTATAAAGGCCAAACCGGTCGTCCATTTTGCGTAAGGTTTAAAGAGCATTTACCAACAAAAAAATTAAGCAACCATTCATCTAGTTACGCTCAACACTTAATAGATAGTAACCATACTTACACGGATTACAGCTCAAATGTGGAAATAATGCATATATGCAAAAAGGACGATATATGAATGCGTTAGAAGAATTTGAGATATATAAAGCCACGAAATAAATGTAATACTACGCACCTACTAAATGACCAGCTATCATTCCGTTCTAATATGTTATACGACAAGTTAATTGACAGACCGGTTCATAAGATGTAAGAACGCAATTAGAGGTCAGTATCGACCGAACGACTTGACGTGCACGTCGTCGACACATTAAGACATAATCTGGACCATATGTACATTAATCATTCAACGATCTCCATACGGAGTGAGACTTATTTAATGTAGTGTTGCGTTTTGTGTTAGTGTTGTGTTTTTTTAATGTTTTTAGTTCTCCTGATGATGGTCGAATGACCGAAATTGCGATAGAGACAAGGTAAGATTCCATCTTAATTTTGGATTAGTTGACGGTTTTAAACGTTTGATTTTATTTGCAGTTTAACAAAGACTAAGGCAAACATTAAGAAGCATAAAGTGTATTCATATTTAGGGAAATAAATTGGCATCCACATATTAATATAATTTAAACCGGTAAGTAAAATTATATGGAACCTGCATTTACTGCCCAAGCATTAAAAAATCTAAATGTATATATTAATCAAAAGAACATTGCCTCAAGTTTGAGGGAAAAATACTGAAATTTACGCAAAACATTTTTAACAAAATGTATTTTTTCAATACTAAAAATTGTTTTTTTCATTAAAAATACATTGGTCAAACGATGGAAGATTTTCTGCATTGGTGCAATAATCAGCTCTTTACTCTATCACCCTTAAACTATCGTGAAGGAAATTTATCAGTTGCATTTCCAGTAACAGTTGAATACTTTAAAATAATTTGTACTTCTAGGGGCCTGTTTCACAAAAGTCACAAGTTACACAGTCACAATTTCATTTACTCAGATACTTGTAATAATAATTTCACAAGTACAGGTGTTTCATTAATATTTTACTTATAACACTATTCACTAGTGTATAAATAATCACAAGTGTAACTTTTTTTCACAAGTTACAAGAGAAAGATTTTGAGGTTATAATATGGGTTTATTTATATAATAAAGTTGTAGTGTGTTTTCAAAGATGTCAGTTAAGAAAGAAGGAAAGTTAACATTTTTGAAAGATGTGCTTGATGCCAAAGAGATACTATTTGGCGCATTTAGTGAAAAGTTAACAAAGGATGATAAAACACGGACTTGGAAAACTATTCATGAGAAAGCTTTGAAAGTGATGATGCAATACTGTTTCTGTACACTTGAGCATCATGCACACTTCCTTGCCACTGTGCACTGACGTAATAAAATTTACAGTCGGGTCCGCACACAGCCATAACATTTATGGAGTGATCTCCAAGTCTGTCTATATACTGTTGTTCATTTTCTGTTGAAGCATCTATTTTGACAAGTGTTCCATCCACACATTCTACAACCAAAGGCATCATAAATGTCACCAGGCCAGTCAACAACTTGTGCAAATTTAATTCTGTTTACTGCCTTCACAACTTCATGTGCAATGTTCTCAGTGCACACTTGCTTTTGATATGCCATGCATATTACCTATTCCGTGGAACTGACCTCCATTACCTAACCAATGGAGAGCAGTGCACAATATAGATTAGATTAGATTTTACTAGAGTGGATTCCTCCTTGGAGAAGGCTTCCTTACACGTCAACCTTTGGTTTATTGTGCCCCCTGTGTCCCGTGCCTAGCACGTTAGAAGCCTGCATCCCTTGTGAGGTCCAGGATTTTCTCCACCAAGTATGTGTCTTCTTCGTCCCCTGGTTGATGGATTCGAAAGAGCCTCCTCCACCTACGCTCCAGGATCTCGCACTCAAACATGACATGTCTTGCTGAGTCTTCTGCCTGATTACAAAGCCAACAGCGTTGGTCGCCTTCAAGGAATCCCACTGTTGCTAGATGTTTCCTGAACCGACCATGTCCAGTAATGAATCCTACAGCACTTTTGATCGGTTTAACTTGATTAAGGATTTAGTAAGGTTAGTCTTTGGTCCCTTGATCAATCGTTTACTCTGCGTGTGCCCGGGTAATCTACACCATCTCTGACGTTGCTCTTCCCTGCGCACAATATAAGTCTTTCAGAGAGTGCCTCACTTCTTCTGGTTACACACCTAAGCCTGTGTCCAATATCCGCAAGAATGAATTCCATTTTAATAGATGACTTTCGAAATCTTTCATTGAACTTGTATACACTGATGAAATCCATATTTGTTGTAACCCTGAATAATTGACGTCTTCGGTCCTGTTATAGTACAACACGTAAGTCATTGTCAGAGGAAGAGTCCCACATAATAAATTAAAACAACAAAAACTAACCAACCCAAATAAATTTTACAATATTTTATTTACTGTATTTTATTACTGAATCTTCATTCTGTAATATATTTTATGTTTTAGTCGGATTTCTCCTTGGACATGGAACTTTCTTATTTCAATATTTTTTTTAATAACACAGAACAGAAACATGACAATATAACCTGTTCTTTACAGAATCTTATAAAAAGCTCAAACATTTTTTTTTTATGTACAAGGTAAGTTATTCAGTTTTATGTGTTTCCTGTACAATTTATTTGTTGGCACTTAAAACTCTTTAAATGTTGAACAGCCCAAAAATGTAATCCAACTATTAGGATAGGTTAACAATTTCAGTAATTTTAATTAGTATAAAATTGTACTTGTGAATAAGTCAAATATTACTGGTTATAACAAGTTTTGTAACTTTGTGTATTTGAAACAGTTGTAACTACGATTTTTTACAAGTTTGTTAAAATTCATTGGTGAATATGTAACTTGTGACTTTCGTGAAACAGGCCCTAGGTATTGAAGGTTAGATTTACAGTAGAGTCCCGATATTTCGAGTTGAATGGGACCGAGACTCGAAATACGTAGAGGTTAAGATAAAACTACTATTTATAGTCCTCGTATCTCCGAAAAAAATTAAAGTTTTATTTAATATACACTATTTTGTATTGAACACTGAGGTAAAAAAGTAATTTTATACACTGAGGTAAAAAAGTAATTTTATACACAGTACAAAAAATAAACTTACTTATTAAAGAAATCATTAATAGTTTTTGTTTAACTACACTGCAACGTTTACGAGCTGCGATGTCATGCCAGGGGGATACGGCAGTGCCGGGAAAAGTGTTTCGATGTTATTTTTGTATATAAAGTAGAACTTGGATAATTCGAACGTCTTTAATTCAAAAATTACCGTTAATTCAAAGTTTCGGTTCGGTCCCTTGAACTTTATATGACATCAATGTAAAAATATTATGGATAATTCAAAGTCAACTTCTTTAATTCGAAGCAGTGGAATTAAATAAATAGCAGTGGCGCTGGATAAATAGGTCACCGCCACTGTCTGGTAGAAAGGGGGCTGGACATAGTATTGCAATTCTATATGTTGTACCGGTTTCCAAGAATTTTGAATTCCGAGAATTTTCTAGGTGCCGTACTGTAGTTTGTCATTGATGCTCTACCCAATCTCTGTCTGTTGTTAATTCTCGACAAAACCTTTTGTAAACAGAACAGAACAATCATATTGTTTATTGACACTTGTACTGCGCATAACGCTATCCCATTTATATGAACACGATACAGTTATTTTTTTTCCCTAAACATGACTTTAGTTGTACAGCCAATGGATCAGGACATTATAAAAAATGTTAAGAAATTATACCTGCGACTTATTGTACAAACGCTCTTGATAGATTCATTGGAAAACAAATATTTAAAGATCGGTATCCTTCAAGCAGCAAAAATGTGTCACAATGCATGGTCACATTCAATGCTATTTGTGGCTCGAATTACACGGAACCTCGGAATATCGAGACTCGAATTACCGGGATTCTACTGCATATCATTCTTTTAAACATTTTACATTATTTAACATGTTAGTTTTAAAGTTATGATTAATCTTTTATTAAAAAGAAATTATAAAATATGTACACCTATTATGAAAGGAAGGAAGCGGGTCAGGAGTGTTCCTCATTTTTAAATATAAATGAAAGTGATTATTTTTGAAGCAATGAATTCTGTGTGGTGGCAGGCTGAAGCACAAATGCTGATACAAAAGTGCTTGGCGATCAAAAGATGAACAATGGCACTCCCACCATCACAGAGCACAACTTTTACTGATGGAATATTTATCAGATGAAAGACATGGATTGTCAATGGTTTGTCTCAGCCATCATCAAATTTAAGTTTTCTTTAATGTAGCATGAAACTGTTGACAATTCCACAGTGCCTATTATTTGTGAATACTATTTTGTGGAACTTAGTGTAGTGAACAAAATTTCCAAAAATATGAAACTAACGTTCAGTTACCAAAACATCATTTAAATATAATAAGAAAACTAATGTCTTGTAGACACAAAATTTTACAATAAGCTTTCTATATATTTCAAGAAAAGTTATCTGAATGCACGTGTGCTGGTTGGTGTGCTGGCTCTTGTGATATGTTTTCTTATGGAGGAATATCATTGGAGTAGAGGAAAGAAATGTTTAAGTAGTTGTTGCTATAGCAACCTATAAATGCAGCCAGGTACTTCACTTGTACCTGTAACAGTTGCCTGCTAGTGCTAACTTCTGCACACTGTAATCAAATTTCTTAACAACGTTGTGTTGCTATTTTAGTCCTTGAGTTATCTTGCGTTTACCAGTCTTGCATAACATTTTGTATTATTAATAATTTAATTTAA
>JAGFPH010000839.1:0-13618 GCA_018207615.1 Philaenus spumarius
AAGTTACACGTACAGTTTCGATATTATTAATCACTTTACAAGTTATATGCGTGACTTATTAAGTTGCAGTTTTATTATTATTAGTAACTTTACAAGATACAAGTTATAGAAACTTTGTGTACAGTATCATTATACGAAACTAAAATTTACATTAAAATTTTGACATTATTAGTGACTTTACAAGTTATAGAATTGTTTTGTAAAACAGCATTATACGAGACTTAAGGTCACATATATTTTTTAAAAATATTATTAGTAGCTTTAAAATTTATAAATTCAGTTGAAACACTTGTTTTTATGTGTGTAACCTATGTCTATACTGTATGATTAAAAGTACACACACTATCTGAAAGTGCAAAGTGTTAAAGTGTGTGTGTGCAATCTATGATATACCTTAATATTTTGAAGGCCTACGGCATACACATTTTAAAGTTATATTAATTTTGATAAGTTACAAAATCTCCATAAATAAAATTGTCTAAAATAAAGTGTCTGGCTGTGATTTTTAAATAAATACTTATTCCAAGCTCATGTGGCTATTCACACTTTATTAAAACCTAAAGATGCCTTTTTTTTAATTTTTCGTCTATCTGTTTGTCCTGGCTTATCTCTGGAACGGCTGAACTAATTTTGACAAAACTTTCATTTGCATGTAGAGGACTTTTCAGAGATTAATAAAAGCTACTTTTTATAAAAAATTATGAACAAAATTGGGGGTTTTGAGAATGGACGTGACAATTGACCATTATAAATAAAGCAACTGATTTGAAACAAAAGCTTAACACTTGGACAAGATCACCTGTGAAATATACTCATAGATATTAAATACACCTCAAGACCTGATTAAAAATATTTATGTTCGTTCGGAAGTTATGAGTAGCAAACGGTCGAAAACGGGATGTTTAGCGTTTATTGGTACACAGATACAGATAATAATTTACGTATACCTAAAAGATCGACTTGGGGGAAGCTCACTGTGCGCTTTGGCCCATGGAACTCGGATTTAAAATCTTTTTTTTTAATAATTGCTTGTAATGGTAAGGCACAATATTTGGCCGATAGTCCTTTTATTTATTTAACCACATTTACGAGCGAACCCAGACAGAGTCAGTCAATAATAAATAATAAATAATATGAAAAATCAATTTTTAAATTTTTAAATTGTGATTATACAAAATTACAATCCCATAAATCTATCTATATGTATAAATAGATAGATACATCGGTCAAATCCTTCCTGAAAAAGCTCGTAAAAGTGGGGTTCAAGATTTTCTAAATGTTTCTATAATTTTGCATTCAAAACAAACTTTAGTAATTTGTAGTCTATTCAAATTAAACGTTTAATAATTGTTTTATTTAGCATAACAATCTTACAAACAGTGATAGAAATAAAACCCAAACTATTTGAATAGCTCATGTTTTCAACAGAAGAAGCATAACTTACCAGAAGTAACACAAAAGCCGGGCTAAAGCACATCATTGCTCGTAGTTTGAAAACCTGAACCTGCAATGGAAAACACGCAAATGCCGCCTTCAGTAGGCAAGATCTTACAGCTAATTATATCTGAATGTTTGTACTTTTTAGAGTTTTATCGGGGAAAACTGCCTTTATTTATTACTGCTCTGCCCTTGAAGTGCAATAATTACATTGTAACATGCTTCGTTTATACAAAATACAATTATGATAATATAGCCTCAAATTATATATAAAAAAAACCATTGGGTGTGCTTAAGACAACACGTTGGAAGTGATAACTTCTATGACCGATTTATATTTTTATCAGTATTAATATTAGAGGAGAATAAAGGTCAACAAATTACACAAGTCAATATATATTTTCAAAAATATTATATCATATTTTGAAACAGCATAATTATAATATTATAATATTATATTAATATTTTAATGATAATAAGTATGCGGTAAATAGTGATCATTATAATGTAAGAAGTATTTATTTAGTGACTAATGATTTTGAGTGAGGTATTAGTGTATGCATTCTATACAGAATTCTAAGAATAATTCAATATGTAAGGGATAATTATTATAATAATAATAATTGTAATTATAATATAATAATTATAATTAATATATAATAATTATAATATTATAATAACGTATTATTATGTATCGTCTATTCACTTTCCACGCGCTTACTTGTCTACTAGCTGACAGGACAATGCTTCGCTATTGCAATAATATGGTTACCTATACAGCAAATGTTACATCTTTTTTTAGTTGATTCTGTGTGTGTGTGTTTTGAGACAGTGGTTTTTTTTACCGCTTGCCTGTGCTTTTACGCGATTTGTATTAAAAAAAGGCTTTCGTCTCTTTTCCTCGTTTTTTGGTATTTGTTCTGGATACGACCGAACTGCATCAGATGATTATGTACACTGTTCTGATAGGGTTGGAAGTTGAGAAATTTAGAGACCATCGTCTGAAACATGGGATTGGAAAGCTGACTGTACTTCCTTCACACTAATATCCATTGAGTTGTCAGGTTGTACCACCTTTAAAGAAATATGACAATGATTTGGAATGCGTGCTGGGCTAAGACTAAGATAGTACATACAATCCTACAAGAAATGAAGATTTACCAAGTACAGCAATAGATCTGTAACCTTACCTTATTTGAATACCTTAGTTGATACTTAACACCTGAGTTAGCTATTTACAGGAAATAGAATAAATACAATTCGTATAACAACAGTTTGTTTATTACTTTAACTGTAGACGGATATTCAAAAATTATATGCCCTTAAGTAAAAGTTAAAAATTTATATGCCCTTAGTTATAATAAAAAAAGAAAATTTAAGAAAAGTTTACATTTACAATATTGATTTTAATTATATTTAAAAGATCCCTCCCCTAAAGTAAAATTAGAAAAACCCTCCCCATTTATAATACAAGATTTATTACAATTTATTACCTTTTACAACATTACAAAATTAAATACATAGTACCATGGATTTATTCATAACTCTTGTTTTGTTGGCCAACCTTAATACTAAGTGAAATTAAATAATAAAAATAGTGGCGTTTAATAATTCAGTGAGACGTCTCTCATATAATAAATAAAAAAACTTTTAGAATTTTAAGATGAAATCCCTGGAGGATTGTAGTTCCAAAATTTGCTAGCGGTCCCTTCCAAATATTTAATTAAACAAAATTTTACATAAAGCCTTTATCAAAATTTAATTTTCAAACATGTATTTAGTATTTTAAATTATGTACAACTATCCATTAATTTTCACTGAAGTATCACAATTTTGGATTTTTAAACTCATAGTTCTTCTGAAGGCACAAATTTTCAAAAGGTTGAGTTTATTCAATTTTGCGAGTTTTTCTTGGACCATTTGTAAACTATGAAACAAAATACAACATAATTTTAGTTTCAGAACCAAAAGGTTAAGTGCAAAAAGTATGTGCAAAACAGAATTGTAATATTGTGCAAGAAACTGAATGTTTGTTCGTGCAAGAAACTGTATGGTAGCATATTGTTTTATAAAATTAATAACAGTAAAATCTGAACAGAGACTATGGCCTTACTTAACATATTTCTCTTTTATTTAGCACAAAAGGCAACTATTTTTTAAACTAAAATTTGCTGAAGGCTTATTGGATGTATAGAAATGGCCGTATAAGTTAAATTTACTTATGGATTAACAAAATTATTCTGTTACTGCAGATATATAATTATAGTTAAAATTTACAACATTACAAATTAATATAGCAACTCAGATGGTAAAATTTATTAAGAAATGGTTTAAATGATTACCTGGCAATTGATGTCAAAGTGTTTACGTAATCACATGTTTAACTAACGAACGAAACTCGGCGTCCACGAAAGACCTTCGCGACGCAACTAGTCTTTATCATTTATATCGCAAAATATCGCACCTTCGAAAGACTATTTTTAGATTTAAAATTTTACTGATTCTCGTACACTTCGCATCTTGCAAAGGTTCACGTCGCCATGCGGTTTCAAGTCTTTTTGTCTGTGTCCGAACGAAGGTCTCCAAGTTCAAGGTTGATTAACAAAAGCGATGACTAACGGAGGCTCGCATTTCTTGCCTTTATCCACGCATGCGCATTGCTATGTTAACAATCAGCTGTTTCTCAGTTACGTCTTCTATCCGCTAGGTACCGTAGGCGTTCAGTGTATTGGGCAGGGAAGCAGTTAAGTTTAATCAGAGAGCTTTTTGCTTCAATTAGTGGCGCGCTATTTAAATAACGGCACAAGGTAAAGAGGGTGTGAGAGGAATGAGAACATCAAAGTGGCCTCTCGTCAGTTCCCCAGTAAACCTTAGCCACCCTACTCCCTCAATCGGTTCGCCAAAACTCTCCCACAACAAATAACAATCTCTGTTCACCTGAAATTCATAAAAAATATTTCGGATGCTGCTTGAATTTCACAGGAGTTTCCAAAAGTTACCGGTTTGCTCATATCCGCAATATATTCTTTTTTTTTATATAGATATCTCCTGTTACTTTTAAAGTATATGGTTTGAACCTGCGCCAATTGTTTGAAACATGACTAACAACTCTGGCCCTCACCTCAAACCCCAGTGAATCAGTGCCATGTACAATTAAAGTCAAAGAGTCGAATAAGCATTGACCATCTGCCCTAGAAGAAACTATTCTGTGAGGAATAGTCACACCATTAACGTGTATGACCTCCATTGTTGTAATATGAAGCTAAATTGTATATTTAAGTGAGTAATAATAAGTTACAGTAAAATAAAACAATGTAAAATATTACTTTGTCAAAATGTAAAATCAAGACAAAGACAAAAATCAATCTTCTTTACAAAACTTAAAACGCACAAATATAATAATAATTATTATAACTATCCCTTACATATTGAATTATTCTTAGAATTCTATGTAGAGTGCATACACTAATATCTCACTCAAAATAATTAGTCATTATATAAATAATGCTTTCATTATAATGGTCACTATTTTTCGCATACTTATTATAATATAATATTATTACAATATATTAATATTATAATAATTATAATAACTTATTGTTATATACTATGTATCGTCTATTCCCTCTCCACGCGCTTACTTGTCTATATATACTATGTATCGCCTATTCCCTTTCCACGCTCTGACTTGTGTCTACGCAAAAAGTTGCGTGACGCGAGATTTCAGAAACATAGCCAAGCGAAAGTGCCCAACGGGCCAATAGAAGTTATCACTTCAAAAATATGATCAATATTTTAGTTTTTGCTTACAACATTATATTTCAAGGCTATGTGTTATTTTTAATTATGCTAGCAACAATCCGTCTCCATCTACATCTGAATGTTTATAACTCGAAAATCAGTGATACGCTTAATAAGTTTTTTCCAATACATAAAAAACATCTCAAAAGACTTTAAACTAGGTTTAATCAAAATCAGTTCAGTACTTCACAGGTTTTAGCAATATGTGTTTTCATGTGTCTCAAAAACCACGAATTTCTACATATTACAACTAACTATTTATTGTAATGAAATTACCTTCAAAATTGTCTTCAGTCCTGTGAATGTAGCACTAGCTACAGCACTGTTTCGCCGATCACTGTCGGCTTCGTCAGGCTTGTATTAACACATAAAACACGAACTCGAACAACACACAACACTAACACACACAAAATCGGAGAATAACTCCTCGTTAATATAATGTAATAAAAATGTTTGTGGCCACATCACATACGTTGTACTTGTCCGACTGCAGGTAGGACACTGAATATAGACGTTGGTTATCAGTAACCATTTATTTTAGGCCTAGTTTAGCGATTACATCGTATATAGGGTTGGAAGAAAAGTTTAACTTATCATTTAGTATGTTATCCGGACTATTTTTGTATTCGTTATAAATCTGAAATTCTTCCAATACATTCATAGTAGTGCCTTTCTTGGCTCTATGTAAAATTTTTAAATTAGTGTTGATGTCAGTGTAAGTGTGGTTTTCGTTTATTAAGTGTTCTTTGTAATTTGAACTCTGTTTGTTTGCTATTGTTTTTTTGTGGCTAGGGATATGTTCTTTGAATCTGGTTTTAAATGAACGTCCTGTCTGGCCTATATAAACTTTGTCACAGTCGTTACAAGATAGCTTATATATTCCACTATCCATGAATTTGTCTTTGTAACTGTTTTACTTGGTTTGTAAGAAGTTACTCAAATTATTAGAAGCTCGATGAGCGATTTTATAGCCATGTCTGCGGAAAGTGTTGCTGACAGGACGATCTAGAATTCGGTTGAACTTCATGGAGATGTATTTTGGTTTTTCAATAATTGAAACTGATTTTTTGGATTTGTTTCTGTGTTTAGTTACTATTTTATCTATTGAAGTTGGATGGTACCCGTTGGATATTGCGATGTGTTTTATTGTAGCTATTTCGTTGTTGAAGTCTTCAAGATTCATAGGCGTGTTGATAGCGCGGTGAACGAAGCTATTGTACGCTGCCAATTTGTGTAATATCGGATGGTTAGAAGTGCTGTGTATTGTATGGTCGGTCTGCGTAGGTTTTCTGAAAATTTTAAATATATGTTTATTTTCACTTCTGGTGATGGTCAGGTCAAGAAAGTTCAGGCTGTTCAACTATTTATATTTCGTTAGTTGTAAAATTATAGGACTTATTAAATCTCACACTTGTGTATTGTTTCCAAGTTAAAAGGAAACAATGAAACCTCTATAAAATAAATAGTCCTTGTGTCCTTGTAATATTATAAATAGGACGACTCACACTAACCTCATTGATAAAAATATAAGTGTCAAACGACTTGATTATAGAGCAAATACAAAAAGAACTAGAGACAGTGTGTTGTTTACGCAGGTGTGTTGAGTAGAGAAAGGTGAAATGTTGACATGCAGCAACCTTTCGCCAAGCGCAGCCGGCTGATAAAAGATAACACGAGTGAGGAGCATAATATTTGGCGTCGCGACCAGACGCGTTTGATTTCCTGTCGCCATTGGCGGATCCAGGGGGGCTGTGGGGGCTGCAGCTTCCCCTTTGGGTTATTATATTTTTGTTTAGTCGTCTAAGTGGCAGACTGAAATTTTACAAATTTCTTCTAAAAAGTATATCTATATATATATATAAAAACCAAAACCCATTGACTCACTCATCACGATTTCTCAAAAACTACCGAACGGATTGGAATGAAATTCGGTATGTAGTTTCCTCTAGGGCCATAGGTGCTCACGAAGAAAGGGTTTGAAAAAATTCGAAATTTTAGGGGGGTTTTAGGGGGATCAAAGTTATTTAAAAAACGACTTTCAAAACTACCGAATGGATTGGAATGAAATTTTTTATGTAGCTTCCTCTAGGGCCATAGAGGTGCTTACTAAGAAAGAGTTTGAAAAAATTCGAAATTTTAGGAGGGTTTGGGGATCAAAGTTATTAAATCACGATTTCTTCAAAACTACCGAACGGATTGGAATGAAATTTGGTATGTAGCTTGCTCTAGGGGCATAGGTGCTTACTAAGAAAGGGTATGAAAAATTTCGAAATTTTAGGAGGGGTTTGGGGGGATCAAAGTTACTAAAATCATAATTTCAGATCTTTTATTATTATGACAACAGTGCTTTTATTATTTAAGATCTATATATATAAAAGCCAAATACCACTCACTGACTGAACACTTAAAAAGAATACAATTACGTTAAAAAGACTGAAAATATCTACCACCACGGGCAACGCCGTACGGATCAGCTAGTCTACATATAAATGTAATCGTCGTTGTAAATTTGTAGTTGCCTAAATCAATATTGATGCCACGCTAGAAAGTATAAGAAAATGACTCAAACTCGTCACTTTTAAAAGGCACATAATCGTTAGACAGACTTTTTTTAGAAAAAGATAAGGACACCTCTGGATTTGTCAAGATTTTAAATTTCTATCACGATCTTCTAATGATTCGTCACTCTTATAGTTTCTTAGATATGAATTTGTTTGTAAACCCTTGCCATTGGGCAGTTTTCAAAAAATGAGAAAGCACATTTTGCAATCAATGTATCTATTACAAATCTATATACAGTATTCGTATAATAATTTTTTTATCTATTTGAAGTGCAAGTTCTATATTTTCGTTTAATATAAGGAAAACCTGGTTTAGCGTTCCGAACTATTCGGGTATTTCCGTAAAATATGTAAATTTTAACGCCCTAGGCGCTTAGCCGCTACCTTTTCCTGTCTGGCTGGAACTATACACATACAGGGTGGAACAAAGTTAGTGTTAAAACTTCGAGAAATGGTTCTATGGTTCAAAATAAATAGAAAATTAAGAATAATATTTTTTATAAAACCCTTCATTTTATATATCTGCCATTTTGTTTCTTTTACTAAATAATAATATCTAGAGAACGGTTTAACCGATTGAGTTCAAACTTGGAATGAAGTTTAACCTAACAATGATCTATTATAAGAAAAATAAGCGATTATATCCAATAATGCATTTAAAAATGGCGACTGTTTGAATATTTCAAACCTAAATTACTCAAAACCCGTACATTTTAACAAAAAATTTCAAGACACTTTTTTTGTAGCTCTTTTCATTCCCTATCGGTTGGTGTGACTGTTAAAACAATCGAATGAAGGATAAAGCTAAGTTATGTGTAATAGTTGCTTTATTCAACGCGGCATCCTATACCAACACAGTAAAAACTACAATATTGTATATACATTTGCTGTCATTATCTTTAACTTTTATTCTTCATCCGATTGTTTTGAAAGTTAAATCATCCGATAGGGAATTAAAATGGCTACAAAAAAGGTACCTTGACATTTTATGTTAAAATGTACGGTTTTTGAGTAATTTAGGTCTGACATTTTCAAACAGCCGAAATTTTAAAGCGCATGATTAGATATAATAGCTTATTTTTCTTAAGATAGATCATTGTTAGGTTAAACTGCATGCAAAGTTTGAACTCAATCGGTTAAACCGTTATCTAGATATTAATTATTTAGTAAAAAAAACAAAATGGCGGATATTTGGAAAATGAAGCGTTTTTCGAAAAAAATTTATTCTTGATTTTCTATTTATTTTTACACATAGAACCATTTCCCGAAGTTTTTAACACTAACTTTGTTCCACCATGTATACTATAAGTTTGTGAGAATTTTGTTTAGTTGTTGTAATTTAGTGAAATAAGTTTTTAGAATAAATCTATTTAAAATGTTCAAGTATACTGTTCAATGCTATGGTTTATTCACTACAATTTGTTACAATAAAACTTTATTTTTGGGTAAAGCATATTAATACTTCATACCTATTCAAAATAGGTGATCGTGAAATAGTCTAAAAAGACGTTTTCAAGCACTGTATGACAAAAAATTATTCTATACCCCCCCCCTCCCGATAGGAGACTGTCCCCTCCTTGAAAACCGGCTGGATCCGACCATGACTGTCGCTGGTCACGGATTACCTGGCGTGGCCATGGGTTACATAATTCAGTACGATTTTCTTCTCTGTCGCAGCGACCAGGTCTCCTAGAGTGGCATTGGGGGGGTCTGTTTATGTCAGCTTTATGAGATAAAATTAGAAAAAAATCTATTTTAATTTCATTCTAGTACGATCACACATTGTTCTTTCACCACTCATCCTACTAAAATGTATATCACCAACAACGTTATTGTTTTTGGCTACATGATTAGTTAAGTATATTAAATATATCAAATGTCCCAACTCATCCCAAGGTCAGCAGATGTTTTTATTTATTTTCTTAACCCTTTCAGTCCAATCGAACCCATAATAAGTCTTTGTCGTACGACAGTTACGCTGTTGAAACCGTTGTGAAAGTACGTAATAGTTCTTTTTTTTATAATAAGTGAGTTTTTTTTAATAATTTTGAAATTTATTTTATAATGAGTGATTGATGTTTCTTTTTTTTTCGTATCATGTTGGTGGAAAATGCCCTATAACTACGTTTATAAATTATGTATCCCTATATATATAACAAAAATTACAGTCTATGGAAAGTGGGATTTTGTCATAAAACATATTTAAGCAGAATATTTCATAAAAATGTATTTACGTGTACATTTAAACGAACAGGTACGTTTAAACACACATTTGTGATGTTCCTGGTATCTTTTGGTATAGCACCTGGGACTATGAAGTCGAGGGTGGGAAGATGTCTTCATCCTCACTTGAAGAACTGGGATGTGGTCAGATTGCTGTAGGATTTCCACCTGCAAAAAGTGCACAAAACTGAGCATTTCAGCCCAGCTTCCCGGCAGCTGCAGCCCCAAGCCATCTTGCACATATATGAGATCAGTTGCAGAAGGGTTTGAGGTGCTGGTTCAACTTCCATTATGATTGGAGTAAGCCCCATTGAAAAAGCAAGACATCTTTTCTTCCAGCCACTGATAGACCTAAGCTTATGTTTGAGGAAACAGTTAAAAAAAGAAGTACTGACTCAGGAAATACAGATTCAACATTGTCAAGGAAACCACCAGGTGAAGGATAATTGCTGGTATCGTAAACTTGAGAGCGGATGTCTTCTAAGGTGATCTCTGCTGCAGCCTTCACAACTCTCAACCGCTCCTCCTTAGCATCCTTTTTTTCTGATCATACCATTTGTCATGAAGAATTTTTGTCCTATGTATGTAAAACAAACGATTGGTGGCCGACCATCCCCTATATAATTACAATATTCTTCTTTCACGATCAATGAGATGCTGTTTGATGATTCTCACATCAGGAATGTGTTCACCCAAAATTTGTGCCAACAGCTGATTTATTGAGAATTGGCATTCTTCACTGTTTTCTTTCAAGTATAAGTCGATTCTTTCCTAAGCATTTTGCACAGATCCAACTTTTGGACAACAATTTCCTGTCCGGTTGCTCTTGGACGGTGAAACAAATTTGTATGGCATTGGCTGTGGTACCTAGCATCAGCAGCCACCAAATCCTCACCTTCTTGAATCAGTCGCTCAATAATCTCCTTTCCCCAATCATCATCTCTGCGTTCAGCTACTTTTATGAAGTATGCCCTCATAGAATGCAATGTTACTGGAAAGACATTATTTCGTCTACCTCGGGATAATTTTTTTGGAGTTTAAAACATTCTTCTGTAATATACTCTCCACACAGAATACAGATTTTTCCTATTTCACAACTATTACGGCACAATCGCAGGGCTGCTGTTGGTAGTAGAATCCCCTCCACGACTTTCAGAGCTGTCACATTTATTTGAGTAGTGTATCTCTTACATCTATCATGCACTGTTACTTCATTCAATTGTGAAAGGTATATTTGGTTCTCTGTAAGTTTTCGTTTCACACTCACAAAAATTCAATAGGCGATTTCTCGTTTTTTTTACGACAGTTCGTGGATCATTAGTCTTATCTTCCAGTGATGTCATACAGATGAAATAAAAGCCCGGTGGAACTGTCATTTTTACACTTGTATTTTTGAAGCTACACTCGACTTATATAATGAATCTTTTATAAAATAAACGTCTCATTTTTTATTATTATAAAATAAACGGATTTATTAAACACTCACTTCTTATAAAAAAAACTTTCACTTACTTTCAGGGCGGTTTCAACATTTAAACTATCATAAAACAAAGAAAATCACTATTATAAGGGAGGGGGGAGGGGATTTGTCTTTCCCTCCTTACCAGTTATTTTCGTCTGAGCTGACCATTTTCAAAAGCTCTTCAATGACTATAAAAACCACAGTAAACTTTCTCAACTTGTTTATACAACATTTTCCGCTAAAATTTTATGAAAAACCCCATTAATTATTAAGGTGATGGTGTAGTAAACGATTTACTCAACTTTCAACTAAAAACAGCATTTTTCCATATTTTTGTCATTTTCAATGAGACTATCTGAGCTACAAGGACCAGCTTTAGCTCAAATTAAAGCTTATTGAATTCCCTATAACTTCCATATTCTTGACTTTTCTGTAGGATGTGTCATTCTGCCGGTATCCATCTAGAAACATATAAAAAACTTAGAATTTTAACTTTTTGGGAAATAAGGTCAATTTTTGAAAAGCCGTATCTCCGTAACTATATAATTTACAAAAACGATTTTGATTTCATTTTGTAGAAAATTTAATATACTTTTAAAAAGCTAAGAACACATTTTTCCACAAAACGCATAGTTTAGGAGATATTTTATAAAAAACAAAAAACGTTCGAAAAATCACAGTTTTTCGACCACTATTTTGCGAGCACTGGTTTTTGAGGGTTGCAAATCTGGATTTGTAGTCCCAGTAATGGTCCGAAACACCTCTCCAAAAATCATTAATGCTCCATTTAATGTAAGTTCACGCATTTTTTGTGTAACATTTGACTGGGCTATAGTAGAAGTATTTCATAACAAAGTAAAATGACACGTTTCAGAGTAGTCATAGAAAACATATGCTATACTTTATACCATAATTCCGATGGCGTAGGTAGGCCTACACGGAACAAATAATATTTATTTTTGGCTTCGTTCAAATCTATATCAAGCATTAGTCTTTCCCAGGTTTTAGATTTCCTTCCAGTTATAAGATTATTGCTTTGAAAACTTGGTTAATTTATGCAATTTGAATGAGCCTGGGGATTTCTACAATTCGAGAACTTAGTTTAAAAGAGATAAAGAAATGGTTCCACTCGCGAAGGGGACTTTCAACGCTTTACTGAATTTACATAAATTTCTATGCAAATGTGTCGACATTGATAACTTAAAACTGTATAAAACAGATACGAAAAGGCAGAGGAAACGTGGTAGATAGTTTCAGTGCATAATTCATGACTCAAGGTAAGTTAATAAAGTTAACTAAAAACTATTTCGCATCCGATTTTAGTGAAACGTTTACTGGTGTGTTATGTTGTGAATGACCCGCAATCATCATCGATTTTTTATATGTAGGAGCACTGTTAATAACACTGTTTGGAAACCTTTAATGGATCACGATGGCTAAACGGTTAAAATAAACCAATACAGTAAACTTAAGGAATACTGACATTAAAATATTACGAATAAGAACCTGGTCAGCATATGTCTATATATTTTTTTACAAATGTCATCTGTCTCTGAAATCTGGCAGAGTGGATTCTTCAAGCAGTCTTAAACTTGTCATAAATTTGCATTTAGTTTACATAGCACGTGCATCTAGATTCTGGCATCAATTTTCTTTATTCCGTTTAGAACTTATCATATAAATTACTTGACATTTGCCTTTGGAATCTACCAGCAAGGTTGCTTTGTGTGGTCTAGAATAATTAGTAGATAAGCATGTAGTTTACATGACATCCGTTTCTAGACTCTGGATTAGCTTATTCATTTATATACAGGGGTGGCAAAAAGTACCGGAACAATCCAATATCTTTTTCCAGGTTCCACTTACACAATTGAAACTTTGCAAATTGTTTATGGGTATAAAAAACTACTTTTTTAGAATATGGCTGATTTTTCACCTCCTCTGGGGGACGGCCCGTCAGAAGCCGGTGAAAAATCTTAAATGTAAGCATGGGTTGTTATGCATATCATTTTAAAGGTCTTGATGAGGCAAACAAAACGATATAATAAAAATGAAAAATGGATGTTCCTGAAAAAAGTTATGGCTGTTCAAAGTTTTGATATGCTGCATGTTAAATGAGCCTTATTCTAAGTTT
>JAGFPH010000839.1:13718-24300 GCA_018207615.1 Philaenus spumarius
AAATGATATGCATAACAACCCATGCTTACATTTAAGATTTTTCACCGACTCCTGACGGGCCGTCCCCCAGAGGAGGTGAAAAATCAGCCATATTCTAAAAAAGTAGTTTTTTATACCCATAAACAATTTGCAAAGTTTCAATTGTGTAAGTGGAACCTGGAAAAAGATATTGGGTTGTTCCGGGACTTTTTGCCACCCCTGTATAATAAGCATTTAAATTACAAGGCATCTGCCTCTGGAATCTTTAAGCAAGGTTGCTTTAGACGGTGTAAAACTTGTCATAGATAAGCATTTAGTTTTCATTACATCTGTCTAGACTCTGGCAGCAAGATTGCTTAAGGCCATAATAAAACTTATAACATACAAGCGTCTAAAGCAAAAATGGGTTGCCTTTTCCGGCTGTATACTCTGCAATGGCTAATTGGCCTATTGCAATGGCACCAATTAATTAGTGGAATTAATTTACATTAATTAGAGAAAGTTAATTAATTGATTAGAGTCCAAAGGGGGTTAAAATTCGTCAAAATTGAGAATTATACAAATTAAATAAGCATTTTAAAGTTAAAATAGAGTTTATAAGAGATTACTTTCAAAAGTACCAAAATATAGTTAGTTATTTAATATCGGGGTATGACGTAAGCGTTGGAGACAAGAACAGACCAAGTAAAGGCAAGATCTAACAGGATCAGTCCTGTCCAGACTAGCACGAATTTTTCCGGTTATTCGTAGCATTAGTTTACATGTTAAAATATAAAATTGTAAAATTAGTTGTTAATTTTAGCTAGATATAAAAAGGAGAATGGGTCATATAAAAAGCTATAAAAACAATTTTAACCAGCGAATTTGTTGGGAAGTTATAAGCATAAATGTGAGAGAGAAAAAGGAAAACTTGTAATATTTTAATTGAAACAAAAACTAAACAGAGTAATTTGTAAAGCAGGAAGGTTTAATAAAGAAGGAATAAAATTAATTTCAAATTTATAAAAATTTCTAACGAAAAATGAGATTTTAAAGTTATTATTAAAAGCAAATAACGTAAAAAGTTAAAAGGTAATTAAACAATGGAAAATAGAAATAAATATAACAAGTAATAATGCATAATCAAGCCAGTTTCACTAAAAAATAATAAATAGTTTTTGAGAAATAAAATAAATTAACAAAAAACTTAAGTAATTAAAGTAAAGTAAAGTGAAAAAGGGGAGTAAATTGATATGTTATGTACAAGGTATATTTAATGTATTGTAAAGCCATGTGAGAAATGAAAAAGGAGAATGAAGAATTAAAACAAAAGCTAGTAATTAGAACAAACAAAAAGGAGCTTATCTCAGAAACTAATTACTTAACAAAACATCCAAATCAGTTTAGCGCGCTTCAAGACAAGACAAAGAAAATAAGAACAATACATTTTCAAAATTGTTGAATTTACAAAAAGTAAATTTTAAAATATAAGCATTAACTTTCGAAGCGTATAAACAGAGAAATGTTAGGAGTAGAAATACCATTCGAACGATGAAGGATTCAGAAAGTGATCACAAGTCGTTCAAGACATTCAAATTCGAACCCACAGAGAAAAAAGTTATAGAGATTTAATTAAAAACAATAGAGAATTTAGAAGCAGACCAGTTCAGACAGGAGCGTGAGCTAAGAGGGTGGAGAAAGGACATGACGTCATAGGATCGACTACTCGAGTAAAATCAAAACCATTGAAGAAACAGTAATATGTCGAAATCAATTAAACGATGCCTAATTAACAGAAAATAACTACACCAAAATTCATGAAATAATTCAACAAATACATTAGACCCAAGAAATACATTTATACGTGGAAGTACATAAAAGATTGAGTGATCCTTTAATCCTAACTCCGGAAGGTGGTTAGCAGGCCGTAAATCCGTCGTGAGAAGAAACAATAGGAAGAAGGCCTGTCTTGCCAAAAGAACAAAGGATTTGAGGAGAAAACATCTTTAAAGAAAGGGAGTCGACACCAATCGGGAATAGAGAAAAAGACATATTTAAGAAGAATCACACCTAAGGAGGAGTCGAGAATCAACATTGAACATCTTGTGTCTGTAAGTAACAAGCAATTAAGTTTTAACATTAATAAGTAAAATAATTTCCATTTGCAAATTCAAACTTAATATTTTTAAATAAATTAAATTCAGGGGATTTTTAGTTAAAGTAAATTTATTTAAATTCATTAGTCACAATGGCTAATCGACAAATGTAATATATTTAAAAGATTGTCCAAGTTTATAGTTAGATAGTAATTTGTTTGAAAACGCCGATGCGTTAAAACTAAATTTTGTGTTTTTTGATTGAATAAATCATTTTTGTTTTTTCTAATCTAGACTACATTATTTACAAATATCCTAAATTCATAAAGTGCTCTAGGAATAAGAAGGTTAACAGGAACGCTAGCCACCGATAACACAAAACTTTAACTCCAAAGGGAACGACCCCGGAGTAGAGTCAGAATTGAGCTAGTGTACTTAAGTATTGCAAAAAAGACAAAAATGTCAAGGTAAATTTAAATTAAAATCATAAGAACTGGAAAACAAAAGATTTTCCCTTTCTTGACATAGCAAAACCTCTCATATTGTTGAAACGGGCTAGTACAAATAACAAAACATCAAACAAGGCCTAAAACCAAGTTAGGTGTTATTTGATTAAAAGTAATTCATTAAATTAAAAGAAAAGATAAAAATAGATGGAGAGAGGGTTTGTACGTGGAAAGTGGCGCACGAACGTAGGGTTTTCTGTTTATTAATGTTTCATCTCACTCTCAAAAACCTATTACATAACTACCAATCAAAAAATTTTTTTAAGAAGCAGATTAATAACTCAATATTGTTTAAATAAATTGGTCAAAAATTAAACATCATATTTTAAACAAATAATTTCTTAAGGAATTGGTTTGTAATACTGTCATCCAAATAATATCCTTTGACTCACTGATGCATAACATAGTCATTCTCCGTATTCACATCCAGAACGTGGTAATATCCGTTTTTCCTTTGAGCGCATTTTATTTTGTTTAAACTGGGTGGTGATTTTATTTACCGACAAAACTGCGCCAACATTGAAATATTCCTTTTACTTTGTTTTAAATTTCCGTTTTTCCTTGTGAATAATGTGAATGCGGAAATAACAATATTTTATTCTGAGAACAATTTATCTATCCCTTTTGTAAATACGATCGCTATTTAAACATCAAAGCAAGTATTTTTTTTCAAAGTACAGCTTCTCCCATATCACCTGCATTGATACATCTTTGTACTTTATAAAACACGTCACTCTGTCTATTACAACTTAATACCCAATTATCTGAGCTCCGTGCAATCTTTCCCTCATTTAGGTACAATAACAAACGAAGTTATAGACTAACATTTCATCCGAATCGGTGTAACAATTTTTCGAAGTTTAAAACAGTATCTAACGTGTGTTAAATTCTGAGACTTAAAACTTAAGAATTACAAAGTTTTGTATAATTTGAATGCTATTTTTTGTATTGAAGAATCACTTTGAAATCAGCACAGCAGTTGTCAAGTTCTGCATCAATGTTTTAACTGCCGTTAAGTAAAATCTTTTTTTATATATTTTACATACAGTAACTTCATAAACATTAGAGGGAGACGTATATTGTCTTGTCATTTGCATATTAATTACAACTAAAAATTTCTTTGAAATATGTACATTAGTTACTGTGTAATAAACATGTTGGTTTGTAGTAAATGTCATTCGCATATTTACCCTTAATACCTTATAATAGAATTAAGAACTTTACGAATCAGTAACAAGTAATTTTCTGTGGCAAATTAAATAACCAATCAGAAAACTGAACGCAATTTTAAAATTTCAGAATTAAAGTACAATGTCAGAAAATAACTTTGTTAAACCCCTTTGAGCCACCTGCGACGATATATCGTCGCCATAGAGTGTGCAAGGCAACCTTAGGCGCCGATATATCGTCGCCGTAGGTTTATTGTTCTTAAACATGTATAAATACATATTTTACAACTAGCAGCGATTGTTTTATGCAGTATATATTATTTCGATTAAATTATTATTAACAATAATTTTAAACACTTTCGTGTTTGCTAAACACACTATAACAAACTAGAAACATTGCTTACTTGTTAGAATTGTTTGACAATACTGTGCACGCCCAGCTGTGAGTCAGTGCTGCAGCTTAATTGTGTTTATTTCTGTGGAGTTGTCTAACAATGTTATGTTTCTTCGTGTTTATATTACTGTGAGCTTTGGTTTTAGTGTGTGAAAAAGATTTAGAGCTATTTACATTAGGTGTAAGGATCATGTTATACGAGCGCTGATAGCGCCAAGTTGGTGTCAAACATTTTGTCATCTACCGTGCACAATAATCACTACAACCAGGACAAATTCAACATCAATCCACGCTGCTGGCAGCGCTCGGTTAAGGGTCTGCTGTAGTGTCGGCCATCTTGGATTTGTATCCCATAAGAGCAATGTTAAATTTCAAACAATTTATTTCGTTTATTTTTTATCATAAAATTGTTTGGAAGGTCTCATTTTAAGCACAATTACAATACGCATCCGTTTTGCAGTATAGATTTTTTTTAATGCTTTTCTTTTGTTATGTAATTGACATTTTGTAAGTATAAAGTTTGAATTTTTTTCCTAACACAATAAGAAATTAATAATGAAAAGTAATTTGCACCTCTCCTATCCCACCTACAATTATGAAGTCACAGTGAATTGGTTTAATAATTTAAATATGTTTGTGAGAAAGTATGTGCCAGTTCCTGGTACAGTTTATTATCATATAGATTAAAAAATCATACTTGTACTGAAAAAGTAGTTTTCCTGAAACTTGTATAGTAGTCAAACTTAAGTAATAACAGACTATCCAAACTCAAACATTCACAATATATTTAGTAGATTTATTACAAATCTCATGCTTGGAACAAACAATGTTGGGAAGGAGAAGACTAAAATGTCAAAGTAAAAAGTGTGTATTGTTTTAATAACAACAATACATAGTAATATTACCAATGAATACACAACATTGATATTACAGCTATATCTCAGACTTTGTCTTCGTAGTACATTGTAATAAAATAGTGCAAGCTCAGGTTAACTGTAAAACTTAAGGACCTATTGAGGTACGTAAACATAAAAGAATAAAAGCAAAGTGATTAAACATACTTTAAAACTGAATACTGAAAATAACTAGTAGAAACGTTCATTTAGTTGCAATCAAAGTATGCTAACTTAAATTGATGAAACCATTTTTTTAATGGTGTACTAAGAATACAAATTGTTCAGGAAACAATTTTTCTGCCACTATAGTACTTCATTTAAAATAATTAATTGTGAATAATGATGAAATGAAGTGTACAGTAAGAATAGTACGAAATACAACAAATGTGGAAGTAAATATTAACAATATATTATATGACAACCATATTTAAAATATTAAAAAAAAGAGAAAATATGTCAAATTCAGGAAAAATCCCATATTATCCCAAAATCCCACAAGCAGCTATCCCATATTTGGGATAAAAATCCCACAAGTGGAAACACTGAGTGTACGGTGTAAGAGCGGCAGGCAGCGGGCCGGGAGGGTGGATCCAGAGTGACGTCACTGATGCGTGAGTCTACTGCGCAGCCTACTCATGACCCCTACCGTGTAAACTAGTATCCGTGGTTCAAGCTACTTATATGCATATATCGTGAAATAAAAATAAAAAATATGAACAAACGAGGCTATACAAAAATAGTGGGACAGTAATAAAACCGAATTACTAACCACCAAAGAACGATGTACATTAATGTGAGCGTTTACACATCCGTCAGATAAAGCAGCGAACAAAAGAATAAAAGGAAACATGGCGTATGTGTGCTACTAAAAAGAGCTCGCCAGTAGCACTAAGTGAGTCCTTAGGTAAAACTGAAACATTTAACCCTTTTAACCCCGGACCAAAAAATTGGAATTACAAAATCTGTACCGGTACGTATATACATCACTACCACAAAAATGTCGAAAATACCAGAGCCTTAAGAGGCTATTTGCAGAGTTTTGGTAAAAAATGCATAATTTTGTTAATATTTGTGTTATTGTTATGAGTAAGATCTCAAAATGTTAGGAATAAAATGTACTACACAATAAAAAAACATTTATAATTATTTAAATTTTTTGAAACCACACCTCCTAAACATAATAATAATAATAATAATAATAACAAATGATACTAAAACGTTTATTGGGAGACTTTAAAAAAGAAATAAAAATTTATAAATGTTAAGCTTCATCATTTCGTTATAAACATAATTTTTTGTATATATAAACAAATTTTCTTTCCATATCAAATATCAAACTTTGTATAACCTTTTTTATAATTTGATGCTACATGCAAAAAAAAACAGGTAAAACAAGATTTAGCATAGCAAATAAATAAAAAAAAATTAAGTACCAAATTTATATTGTGGTGTTCACTTATATATGTTTGTCTTTTGATAACAACGCAGAAATATTTGTATTTACACTTATATCTAAACTAAAAGTTAACTTTTTAAGAATGACAAATGACTATTCCTAAGTCTTATACAGATATTCTTTAATAAGCATTCTGGATAACATTCTTCCTTGGGACCATGTTATATGAGCGTTGATATCGCCGCGTTTTCAACGTCGCATTATTGGGTAAATGGAAATACCGTGGGCCATGTTTATACGAGCGATATCAACGATGGCGAATCCGTGTTAAGGGTTAAAGGGTGTTAAGGGGGTTAAAGTAGGAGATTCTAACTAATAAATATTATTATTATTATCTAGAGAGAAAACTATTCGATCGATTTCGAAAAAATTTGCACCAACCACGTCAATTAGGCCTGTATAGATGAACGAAAAACGGTTTTGAAAATTTTTTAAAAACAACCCTCTTTATGGCAAAAAAACCCAAAAATCAGTTATTATTATTAGCTAAGCGAGAATTTTTAGAAAGATGCGGTTTTTTGCATATGGTAGAGTACATTAAAGGCTACAAATAAGCCAAATTTTATCAAAATCGTTAGAGCCGTTTTTTTATAAAAAAATAATAACTGGTTTTTTGGAGGATTTTTTGCCAAAAAGGTGGTTGTTTTTCAAAAAATTTCAAAACCGTTTTTCGTGCATCTATTCAAGGTCTACTTGACATGTCTGGCGCAAATTTGTTTGAAATCGATCGAATAGTTTACGCTCTATAGCTTTGTATACATACAGACATACAGACTTGACATCGACACACAATCAAGGCCTTTAAAAAATGATTGTGTAAATGATTATGCTTTATCTGATTTTATAAATTTGTTTATTCTTTTTTTAAATTACAATACTTTCTTCTTTTAGCAAAATAACAAAAATTATAAAATTTAATTCCTTAATTAATTATAATTTAAAATTTATAAAATTAGGATATAATTATTTTCTGATATTAAAAATAAATTTAGAAACATTAAAAATAAAATATTAAAGTTCAAGTAGCCAATCTTTTGTCCAGTAGCATTTCTTTCTTCCCTAGTTAGTAATATTAATAAAGCTGCAACCTTTATTTCACTATCTATGGTACGCGTTTTATTTACTTTTACAAATAAATTTTGAACTCAACTGTTGACAAAACTGTTAATGTCTGGTGAATTTACAGTTCAGCTGCAGTTATCAATCTGTGAGTTTATTATGTGCAGACGAAGTCTGTTTTTAGAATTGAATAGAATGTGGCTGTGACAGTTAAAAATCTTCATTTAGGCCTGCAGTCCATTGACTGCAGATAAACTGTTAGTGATTGGTTACACTAACAGGCGCCTCTAAGTCTGCTCAAATAATAAGGGTAGCCTATATTTTGTATATTTATACAGTCGTTGTTACAGAAATGTATTATTAACTTTAAAGTTCACCTAATTGTGCTCTTATCTTGAATTTAAAATAAAAATAAAATATTTTATAGAATTTTTAAAATATATTTTTAATTTTTTAGAATATTTTAAATGAACAAAAACAAATTATAGTTTAACAAAAACTAGAATGCTTTGTATATTTCATTGAATAACTGTAACAACACAGATTTTCGTAATTTTAACTGCAGAACATTCCCAAATAGAAGATGGTTTGGGGTTTTGAGAAACATGCTCGGGCATACCTTGAGTACTACATACTGTCCGCGAGAGGAAAGAAGTCTCCTGAGCCATGACGGTATGCAGCAGTGTTTGTATGTTACCGCACGGCATTTGCAGGCGCTACGCGTTGTCCGAACATTTCGGGCCGCATAGTTTTGTTTCTGCTAACGTGGAATCCCTGTAGAACAGCCGTTAAGTGTAGGGCTATAGAATATATGGGCTAGACCAGTCCGCCACGGAAAGCTATGTTTTATTTTTTTATTTTTGTCATCAATAACTGTATTACTCTAGGTTTAAATTTGATTATAATTATTTGTATATTATTTATATCTAATTATTCTGAAAATTTTAAGTTCATTTTACTAGTAAAGATTTTTTTTAAACATTTTAACTTAAAGCTGCAGAAGAAATTACTTTGAGGACCTTGGTAACTTTTTAACATAAAGTAATCTCGCTTGCAACTCTTAAATTAAATAAATAATTTTTTTAATGTTTATTTTAATTTGAAGCTGAGTACTTAAAATTTGTTGTTTTTAAATTTTGAGTTATCAATAATTACCGGTACTCTAAGTTTAAATCTTATTATTATTTATATATTAATATATTTATTTATTTACATCTCATCATTCTGAAAATGTTTGTTTTAATGTATTTTGTGAGTGTTTTGAGGACGTGGTATTTATACAATGTTATTAAATTCGTACAATAATTATTACAGTACAAACACTGCAATAATTTACGAATTTTACATGTACTTTATTGCTATTTAATACAGTAGTTTCTTCTTTTTTTAGCAACCTCTAATAATCAAAACCGCGAATACCAAGCCCGCGAATGTCGAGGGATTTATTGTATATCAGTTTTTTTAGTAGGCCTATCAACAAGTTTTTGCTAGTTTTGTATGTAAATTTAAAATGGTTTACAATTTAATAGTGTACAGTAATTTAAGTACTTGTAAACAATATGTACATAAGTGTAAATATAATCTTACTTGTAAATACAATAACGGTTTTTCTTACTGCCTAACTGAACAAACTTTTACAGTAACAGCTTTCTTTCTTAATAACAAACTGTTTTATAGTAATCCTATACTGTAGTACAAGTTAGTTTTTAAAACTGGAAGGCTTATCAAACCTTAATGGTTTTCTCAACACTATTAACACAATTAAATAGCTACAATAAAGTAAAATCTCAATTGGCTATTTTACATGTTTTGCCACAGTGAATGTGCCCGTAGAATGCCGTGTGCAACGTGAGCTTAGCGCCGACTCAGATAAGCGCCTGCAATTTTTGAATAGGCCAGAACTCAGGGGACTTCTTTCCTCTCTGACAGTACCTCTAGTCCACAAATAATAAATAGTTTGGATATCTTTACCTTTGGGTAAAGCGTAAAGGTCTCATAAAGTAACAAACTTAGAGTACCCACTCGAAATATAGTAAAATATTATTGAGAATTTTTGGAATACATGCAGTTTACATCGGTTACATCTGTGTCACACATCTGCTGTTACAGAAAGAAGGACGGAAGATTCCATTTGTTCTCTTTTTAAAATAGAACTTAAAAACAAAAATGTTTGCATAAATCTTTGACGATTGAAATGCAGTTTGTTTCAATTATACTGCCTGATAATTAATAAAATTGATAAGCTAATTAATAAGTCTTTATCTATTGAGACTTATTAGCAAATTATTAAATTACTATTTCAACTTTGACAAAGCAATACAAAGCGTGTTCCGCCCGTATAAAGGTTGAGTCGTAAGAAACAATTAGTTTCCATTGTCAGACACGTTTATTGGTTGGCGCTGGCGTCTCTGCTTCACAACAAAAGCCGAGGATTTACTGAAAGAAAATGTCTCGATTGAACACTGTGACTTACATCGCGGAAAGAAATGCAATTTAGTTTGCGTCAAATCTAGCTGAACAAACTTCTCACTACCTCTTCAATGGCATTTAGCAGTAGATGTATTAGAATGTTTAGTTTGAAAAATCTGTTTCTCTCACTTCCTATCCTTCTTTCTTTCATCCCTCTCTCCCTAACTCTCCCCTCCCCCTTTCTCCCTCTACCCCTCTCTCTCCGCGGTTAACCCTCCAAAAATCAACACACAAAACCTTTACTTGTGTAATTGTATATTAAACCGGCAATTGTAAATAAAATATTATAACCCAAATGGGAATAGTAAACGATGTGTAATATTATAAGATTTAGTCCAGGGATTACTGATTTGTCAATACTATCATAGAACATAAATAATAAAATAGACATGCATGCATACGAAGGCTGTGTGCCGAAAAAAAGGTTGTCGCGAAAATAGTGCATGATCGCGCCGCGAGGTAGCGCTAGGGAGAAATCATTGGTAGCATTGGTGTTTCACACAGCTTCCATCGTTTCCCCAATAGATAACGCCACTATCGTCGAATTTCCAGTGGAACAAAATATTGCATTGGATCGGA
>JAGFPH010000839.1:43632-67047 GCA_018207615.1 Philaenus spumarius
TCTTAGTGAGCACCTATGGCCCTAGAGGAAGCTACATACGAAATTTCGTTAAAATCTGTTCAGCAGTTTTTGAGAAATCGTGATCAGTGAGTCAGTGGATTTGGCTTTTATATATTACTAGCTGACCCGTACGGCGTTGCCCGTGGTGGTTGGTATTTTCAGTATTTTTAACGTAATTGTATTCTTTTTAAGTGTTCAGTCAGTGAGTGGTATTTGGCTTTTACATATTATATAGATCTTAAATAATAAAAGCACTATTGGCATAATAATAAAAGATCTGAAATTATGATTTTAGTGACTTTGATCCCCCCAAACCCCTCCTAAAATTTCGAATTTTTTAAAACAATTTCTTAGCGAGTACCTAAGGCCCTAGAGGAAGCTACATACCAAATTTCATTCCAATCCGTTCGATGGTTTTAGAGAAATCGTGATTTTGTAACTTTGATCCCCCCAAATCCCCTAAAATTTCGATTTTTTTTTAAAACCTTTCTTAGTGAGCATCTATGGCCCTAGAGGAAGCTACATACCAAATTTCATTCCAATCCGTTCGGTAGTTTTTGAGAAATCGTGATGAGTGAGTGAGTGAGTGGTATTTCGCTTTTATATATATAGATAGATATTTTCCCATCACCAATCCTATCAGCTTATGCCAACAATTTGTAATGCACACAAATATGATTTGTGATCCATCAAATTAAAACCGTTTATAAAACATGAATTTCTACGGTAGTAAAATAAAAATTGCTTAACGTATTTTTAACAGAGAACCGTATTAGGCCACAAGTAAGTATAGACTCAAGTAAAAGTGTAGAAACCAATCAAAGGCATACATTCATATTTTATCTTATCAGGACATAAGATAAGGAGATCCTTGTTATCATTCTGTGGTCAGCCAAAGTTGGCTCTTGTTTATTTCATGCTGGTGACTTTGTCCGACCTTAAATATTGAAGTAATAAATTATTATTTTTAAATAATAAATTATTACAGGGCGATGGCCTATCTTTATAAAATCACATTTTTGAGCAAAGCGATCGAATGCGTTTGCGGATTTTTATTTTCTTACCACAAAAAAATCATGTTCTTTAAATTACTTTAATTTGATGTAGCACAAGCTAAATGTGTCCATTACAAATTTTTCAGTTGGGGTGATTTGACGGGGGTTTACGAAATTTTTAAATAGTTTTTTATGGTTCCCCCTGAAATGATGAGTAACTGTCCCGAGTTCAGATTTTATAAATCTTTTTCTGTCTTTAAACAGTAGAGGTGGTAAGTTTTTAAAAAATCTCAAGCTTAGGCCTATGTTAGCGAATTTCCATAGGAAAAATGAGCTCTTGTAGTGACCCTTATGGTAAGAGAAGAAGCAAATGAGCACCGATCATAGTCCCCAGAACACGTTTTGGGGTGTCATTAAAAGTCATATATATGAATATGTATACATATATGTATGTATATATGCAGTGCTTAAGTTAATGTGTAAAAAAAAGTTCCGGTACTGTGAACTACCGAGTTGGGGGAGGGGGTATGGACAGATTTTGAAATATAGTTTTCTTAAACGTTATTTTAACGCTTTTCTGACCATTTAAAAAGTATATATGCTGTGGCAAATCTTACCTCAGCAATCTCAATTTTGATTGGAATTTCAAATTAATTGAGATTACTATGATAAGATTTTCCAAAATATATATAGGTCTACCATCGAGTTTAAAAAAGTGAACTCGATTGCATCTGATTTAAAAAAAATAATAATTTAAAAAATTAAATACTTCTTAGTTTGAATTGAAAAAAAACCCACATATGTTCACCAACAATCTTTTATTACATGTTTTATTATTTTTTTTAATAAATTAATGTTTCAGAAAAACATTTCACAAATTCGACATTGTTAAGTTTTGTATATTTAAAGCACACTGTTGCCTTCAGCAAGGTGTTTTCCTTCTAACTGTGATGTTTCATAATTTTTTAACGATGTTTAGAGGTATAAATGGCGTGATATGTTAGGCGGTGTCGATTGCTCGCGCGAGTATTACTTATATCCTTTTTGGCCGCTAATGGCGGCCTCTACCGGCCTCACTGCCCCGCATTCATTCAGTATTGGGAAAGCCATTCTATATAACTCTGGGGAAAGATATTCACTGGATACCTAAAGTACAATCTGGCATACGGCCATTGTATTTGGATAACCTTATAGAACTCCGATCCAATGCAATATTTTGTTCCACTGGAAATTCGACTTTTTTGGCGCTATCTATTGGGGAAACGAAGGAAGCTGGTTGGAAACACCAATGCTTACAATGCTTTCTCCCTAGCGCTACCTCGCGGCGGGATCATGTACTATTTTCGCGAACATCTTTTTTCCGGCACACAACCCCCGTATGGATGCAAGATCTATTTATTATTCATGATCTATGATACGGCTAAATAAAGTACAGTCTAGTCACGCACCAAGTAGACCTAGTTTTGCAACACTTCAACCGCCGCAATACCGCAATAGGCCATCGTTCCACTGCTCACGTTTTATACTCCCCCTGCCAATCAGAGGTACCGGTACGGCGCACCGGTGAGTACCGTCACAAACCAAACACTGTATCTAAATATATAAAAGCCTAATCCCACTGACTCACTAATCACGATTTCTCAAAAACTACTGAACGGATTGGAACGGAATTTGGTATGTAGCTTCCTCTAGGGCCATAGGTGCTCAGTAAGAAACTTTTTCAAAAAATTCGAAATTTTAGGGGGGTTTGGGTAGGTTAAATTTACTAAATCACGATTTCTCTAAAACTACTGAACGGATTGGAATGCAATTTGGTATGTAGCTTCCTCTAGGGCCCTAGGTGCTCGCTAAGAAAGATTTTAAAAAATTCGAAATTTTAGGGAAGGTTAGTGGGGGTCAAAAGTTACTAAAAAAACAACGAAGGGATTGGAATGAAATTTGGTATGTCGCCTCCTTTATGGCCCTAGGTGCTCGCTAAGAAAGGTTATCTAAAATTTGAAAATTTGGGGGGGGGGGTTTGGGTGGGTCAAAGTTACTAAAAATCCCCATAAGAAATACATAGTATAATATATTTATTGGTACATATTTTTTGTTAATATAATTTAAGTTTGATCTGTCTATCCGTGCAAAGCCGGATAGGCCCAGCTAGTATATGTATATATTTATGTATATATTATGTGTTCGCACTCTAGCGGCCGCATTTTAAGTTCTTATTTGGTACACATGTTGGTTGTCTACGTCGTTCGGACAAGTTCGTTAGCTAAAAAATCCTACAATCGAAAGTACGTTTTTTGACCGAAAGTAACTATTGTTTTTAGATTTTTCCTACGAGAATGATTTTTTTTTTTTTTTTTTAATATAAATCTAGGCTGTTATGCTGCACATTTTGTTTTTTTTACGAGACCTTATAGCTCGCTTGGTTCCCCCAAAATCGCTCAAACCGTAAAATACCATAAAAGTACCCGGTTCAAGGTGGATTTTACCTTGGGTGCATCTTCTCATCCGACGCCGAGGGTGATTTGTTTACGGTGCGAGCGAAGCGAAGCTCATCACCCGAGGCCACAAGATTGAGGTGCAAACTCCCAAAGCGAGTTTTTCCATTGAGAATGTGACGAAGGAGCGCGTGAGTCGAAGCTGGAGGCTTGGGCGCAAACAAATTCTACTAACAGATTTCGTACAAACAGGCAGCTATTCAGCACCGTCGTCAGTAGACCTATTTCCCAAATTGTTGGTTGATACCCTAAAACATAGACCTATAAACTTAATTTTGGAAATTTGCTCAACTCACGTTCAGATGCGTGGTCGAATTATTTATATTTTTGAATAGTGTTTAACTGAAAGTTTACAATCTCTCTATCATATAAAACAAACTCATGCCATTCGCACAAACACTTTGGCCCTACTGCGCATGCGTCAGAATCAGGTTACCGTTACCCCCAACACTCTCCAGGGTCGCAGTAAATCTACTAGTAAATAAACCACTCCAATTGAACTTTTAAAAACAGTAAAATCATTTATCACGCCCCTATTGCAATTAATTTAAACAATTCAATAACTTGTATTGGTTCAAATATTTCGATTCCAATAAGGCTGGCAATAGTAAAACTAGCAAAACTAATGAAGGTAAAATATTGCTGTGGAGATTTAGCATAATATACGCATAATTTCAATTTATTATTTATTTCATTGTCATCCTGCGTGCATATAGCAAATCATTACATAAATAAGATAAATTATTTTACTAAATCGTTCAACATTTTCCGTTCCTTCTCTCTGTCTCTCTTTAGTTTGGAGTCAATTATAAATGATGACTTATACAAAAAAGCCATAATCTTTTTCTCCCTCTCATAATTGTTAAAAGTAAATACAACATAAAAAGCTCTATTTTGCTGATTGCGCGTAATAGTATTTTAACATGTTTTCATTTCCTTCGTCGCGAGTAATAGCGGGGGTTGGTAAGCGTAGCTGGCAGGAAGCGTAGCACTCTAGTTAGTAAATTTCCATAGGAAAAATGAGCTATTGCAGTGGCCCTTTTGGTAAGACCCAATGTCGGGAGTAGCAAATGAGCACCGATCATGGTCCCCAGAACACGTTTTGGGGTGTCATTAAAAATCATATATATATATGTATATTTGTGTTCGCACTCTAGCGGCCGCATTTTAAGTCCGATTTGGTTCAAATTTGGTACACATGTTTGTTATCTACGTCGCTCGGACGAAGTCGTTAACCAAAAAATCCAACAATCGGAAGCACGTTTTTTAACCGGAAGTACGGGTAATTATTTTTTTAGATTTTTCCTACGACAATGAATTTATAGGCTAAATGTAGGATGTTATTCTGCAAATTTTTTTTACGCGACCTTGTAGCTCGCTTGGTTTTCCCAAAATCGATCAAAACGTAAAATACCATGGAAGTACCCGGTTCAAAGCCATGTGGTGGATTCTACCGTGGGGTTGGCGTGCGAAGCACGCAATACACTGTGTGTTGAAGATACTCCCAATACGGGGGTTGGCGTGTGAAGCACGCAATGTTTCGTGTGTTGAAGATACTCCCAATATTCGGAATGGCGGGCGAAGCATTTTGCAGCTATTCAGCATCGTCGTGAATAGACCTATTTCCCAAATTGTTTTTTTGAAACCCAAAAACATAGGCCTATAAACTTAATTTTGGAAATTTGCTCAACTCACGTCAACGGTTCAGCTGCGAGGTCGAATTTTTATTATTATAATGTATGTTTGTTATTTGAATAGCTTTATTAGTTTAAAGTGTGTATACCTTTAATGTATAATTTATTACTTAAAAATACTTTCACATTTAATTTGTAACTATCCCACTAGTTTTAAGTCATTATATTATATTACTACTTTCTTTCTATTTAGGTTACGATGGCAAAAAAAATTTTCGGTTCCCTCTCTCGAACTAGAAGAACTCACACATATCAATAGTTTGGGGGTACCCCACGAGCAACCATTGTTTTGAGTATTCCATTGATGACGAAATCAGATAAGCATAAGCTATAGGCATATTGCTACAATCTGATGTAGCAGTTACATTAACTTTTCCAAGACGTTAATCAATCACGATAACAATTAAGTGTTGTAGATGAAGTTTGTCCGACATTATCAATGGTACCATTACCCGGTAGAGTTATGTCAACATTATGCGTTATCATTACTTTAATGGCTCATTATATCCGGCCATTAGACGATAAAACCACTTACGTTAAACGTGCAATGTAGGTATGTATTTGAAGAAGTATTTGTGGACTTGATAAGTATGACGAATCAAAACTAGCCAAGAGTGTGAGTCGGACAAGCATTAACAATCCCGTAGTTATAATTCTGTCTTACCCATAAAGAGGATAAGTTATGAAAAAGTCCAGTAGATTATCTAAATTTGTTCCGTAAAATGCGGTTGTAGCGATTGTGTGTAGGCAGCATTTTGCCTAAATCGGCGTTACTGGTCACGATGATCATCTGCATTGAAAGCCTTGAAAATAAGATTGACTCACTTCATTTGCACACACACACATACACACATACACACAGATAGGCTACAACACTACTTATTTATATCAACATCGTGCTTTATTATAAATTAACTGGATCTAAGTTAGTGTCGCTATCTGGTGATTAGCCCTTCCCGATAAAATAAAACAATTTTAAATAAAAACTCGTATAAAACTAATAAAAAGAAGCTAATAAATAAAGCGGACCAGAATAATGGGTATTTGAGATCTCACATTTAATTGTAGGTTGTGAGACCTACACACTAGTTTGTAGTATATGTATATACTAGCTGCCCCGATCCGGCTTTGCATGGATAGACAAATCAAAGTTAAATGTATATTAACAAAAAATATATTATATCAATAAATATAAACACTATGTGTTTATATAGTGTTTATATCCCCATAAACACTATGTGTTTCTTATGGGGATTTTTAGTAACTTTGACCCCGCAAACCTCCCCTAAAATTTCGAACTTTTTCTTAGCGAGCACCTAGGGCCCTAGAGGAAGCTACATACTGAATTCCATTCCAATCCGTACGGTGTTTTTTTTTAATAACTTTGACCCAACCAAACCCCCCTAAAATTTCGAATTTTTAAAAAAACCATTCTTAGCGAGCATCTAGGGTCCTAGAGGAAGCTACATACCAAATGTTGTTCCAATCCGTTCAGTGGTTTTAGAGAAATCGTGATTTAGTAACTTTGACTTCCAAACTCCCCCTAAGATTTCGAATTTTTTTAAACCTTTTCTTATCAGCACCTACGGCCCTAGAGGAAGCTACATACCAAATTTCATTTCAATCCGTTCAGTTGTTTTACAGAAATCGTGATTTAGTAACTTTGACTCCCACAAACCCCCTTAAAATTTAGAATTTTTTGAAACCCTTTCTTAGTTAGCACATATGGATCTAGAGGAAGCTACATACCAAATTTCGTTCCAATCCGTACAGTAGTTTTTGAGAAATCGTGATCAGTGAGTCAGTGGATTCGGCTTTTATATACAGCCACAAGGTGATTCTGTAATGCGCGAATACAATTCAAGGGGTAACCTATTCCTTTATGGGTCTAAATAAAGGAAAACTTCCTATAGACATATGTCCAGAAAAGCTTATTTTACCAGCTATCCGCCTTTTTGTTGTGTACTAAATAATTTATATCTGTAGAACAACTTAACCGATTGAGTTAAATTTTGATCGTTACTCATTAATGTAAAGGCCTAGTTTGAAAAAATAATCACCTTGTTCCAACAATCTGACCAAAATGAGAATTACACAAAAACCGTTGGATTTGCAAGCGCAATTAATTAAGTTGGGATCTGTTTTACCTTTCGTGCGACTCAATCGGTTGCCCGTTCTAGAAATATAAATTATTTAGTAAAAAACAAAATGGCGGATAGCTTGTAGAAGAAGCGTTTCTGGACGTTTCTTCGTAAGAAGTTATCTCTTTCTTTTCACCCATATGACAACACTGACAGCCCCCTGAATTATCTCCGCGCATTACAGAATTATCCTGTATAATTCGTTAAATATAGCATGAGCTTCCAGATCGTATTATGTTCAGAGCGTGGCAACAGACTGAGCCTTTCTGACCTCCACCACTAGAATCAATTCATGGCTCATGCTAGACCTTCTCTAGTATACCTGTAAATATTTTTAACAGTAATCATAAACGTAAATATATTTCTGTCAATTGTTTGTTTATTGTGTTCGCTGTCCAGTAATATTACTTATTTGCTCAAATAAGTAATATAGTTGTATTTGGATTATACATATATCACTGTCATTAGATGCCTTGTAGTGTTCTTGATATTGGTATTTATTTAGATTTTAATACTAAAAGAAAACACAATTTAAAAATGTATTTGTATAAAATATTTATATGTGTAGCTTGTAGCCTATGTCTTATTAATTTCAGAGTTTGTGTTTGTTTGACTGATTAGTGATCAGTGTTTAATGGAAACTTTAGTGTAAACGGACTATCAGTTAATATTATATTGAGATGTTTGTCTTGTTAAAGCTGTGGTTTGCTCATATCCGCCCAGATCCAATCCAAACGGAATTTTAGTGAGGTAGAACTCCACTCAGATCCGCTCTGAATTGACAATTGATCCGTGTTCCCTGCACCAATCGTCGAAATAGCCGCTAACCAGCAGTTCCGTGTTCTTGTGTTCTTCGTGCGTGAGCAGTAGTTCCGATGAAGAGTGTTTGTAGTTTTGTATTCAAGAAGAAGAGGAAAGAATAAATAAACGTATCTTCCTATTTCTTTCCATAAATGTTCATCTGTCGGACATTATTCGTGTGTTTATTGTTCGTTTGATCGTAGACTACAGTTCTTCGTCATTCATTATAAAATACTTCAAACTAGAAAGACACAACACAGAAAAAGATCAAAACGCAAAATCAAACTATTACGACTGGAGGGATAGCAAGATCAAATTACGTATAGGTGACTTGGCCAAAGCCCATGCACAGCGGAAGGGGGTGCTACACATAGTCGATCCGCTCCGATCCTCTCAGAATTTGAGTCCGAGGCAGTCAGGAGAGTATTTGGTAGCTCAATCGATTTTACGGATCATTTACGGGATTTAAAGACCTATAAAAGATAAAATGAAAAATAGAGGCCACTGTTTACTATAGTGAAAATATAGGCGATTGTTTACTAAACTGAAAAATATAGGCCATTTCTACTAATACTGACAAAATATAGGCGATGTCTACTATATTAAACAAATATAGCCTAGGTAATTGTCTAATATACTGAAAAAATATAGGTGATTGTTTTCTATATTGAAAACTATCGGCGATTGTCTACATATTGAAAAAATATTGGCGATTGTTTACTAAAATGGAAATAGAGACCATTGTCTACTTATACTGGGAAAATATTGGCAATTGCTAAATATAGGCCATTGTATATTACACTGAAAAAAATATAGGCGATTGTTTACTACTTTGAAAAATATAGGCCATTGTTTACTATGAGAGAAAACATATCCACGATTAAAAATTTTCCCATGAAGAGCAGATTTTATATTTTTTTCTAGGCGGAGTGGATCCAATGACTACATCACTAAGACGAAAAGTGCCCATGTTAAAAATTCAGACCTGGGAAGCAGGTATAAAAGCGTGTTTGCGCCATCGGCCGCTAGGATTCAACTGTTACGGTCACATGACAGTCGGACGTCTCTATCTCTCCTATTTCCATCCTTGTCCCACACACGGCCGGCAAACGCTCTCTGAGAGCTCTTAGCGACTGATAGCGCAAACTCACTTTACCTACTTTCCCGGTCTGAGTCCTAGCCTTTTCAACTGTTTATCTTATTGATATGTAGTCATTGGTGGATCTGAGCGTCCCGGCTTCGTGTAGCCACAGGTTAATTTTAAAATAGTTGAAGCTAAACATTGTGTATTATGTATGACATACTCATTTTACTCATGCAGTTTATGTTTTCACTAGCTGACCCGTACGGCTTTTTAAAACCTTTTTTTAGTGAACACTATGACCCTAGAGGAAGCTACATACCAAATTTCATTTCAATCCGGTTTGGTAGTTTTTGAGAAATCGTGATGAGTGAGTCAGTGAGTGAGTGAGTGGTATTTCGCTTTTATATATTATATAGATAACTAGCTGACCCGTTCGGCGTTGCCCGTGGTGGTTGGTATTTTCAGTCTTTTTAACGTAATTGTATTCTTTTAAAGTGTTCAGTCAGTGAGTGGTATTTGGCTTTTATATATATAGATTTTAAATAATAAAAGCACTATTGTCATAATAATAAAAGATCTGAAATTAAGATTTTAGTAACTTTGATCCCCCCAAACCCCTCTAAAATTTCGAATTTTTCATACCATTTCTTAGTGAGCACCTATGGCCCTAGAGGAAGCTGCATACCAAATTTCATTCCAATCCGTTTGGTAGTTTTGAAGAAATCGTGATTTAATAACTTTGATCCCCCCAAATCCCCCTAAAATTTCGAATTTTTTAAAACTCTTTTTTAGCGAGTGCCTATGGCTCTAGAGGAAGCTACATACCAAATTTAATTCCAATCTGTTCGGTAATTTTGGAGAAATCGTGATTTAGTCATTTTTACCACCCAAATCCCCCTAAGATTTACAATTGTTTAAAACCCTTTTTTAGTTAACACTTATGGCCTTAGAGGGAGCTACATACCAAATTTCATTCCAATCTGTTCGGTAATTTTGGAGAAATCGTGATTTAGTCATTTTTACCACCCAAATCCCCCTAAGATTTACAATTTTTTAAAACCCTTTTTTAGTTAACACTTATGGCCCTAGAGGAAGCTACATACCAATCCGTTTGGTAGTTTTGAAGAAATCATTTTTTAATAACTTTGATCCCCCAAAACCCCCCCCTCCCAAAATTTCGATTTTTTTTCAAACCCTTTCTTATTGAGCACCTATGGTCCTAGAGGAAGCTACATACCAAATTTCATTTCAATCCGTTTCGTAGTTTTTGAGAAATCGTGATGAGTGAGTGAGTGAGTGAGTGGTATTTCGCTTTTATATATATAGATAAAGACTGGTTTGCTTATTAGACAGATTATATTAGCTGCCGAAAATAAAATACTGTGAAGTTTTGACATCTTGGTTGGCACTAAGCAACAAAATTGGCGCACAAAGTTACAACTTAAAATCCATAATCATAAACTATTGGACTGAAACGGCACGCCTGAGCGAGTTTTGTGCTATTGCAGTTTAAACAATGAGTACAGCTTTCGTAATCATAGCCTACAATTTTTTATTTTATGTATCTACAATGTAATTTTTATTTAGGTGGGCTCATGAAAAACTGTAATGTTGGAGGAAATGTACTATGAAAACGCGAACCCTGAATAATAATTTTTTATTTCAAAGACACAAACACTTTTTAGAAGTTTCACTTGCGGAACGGTTCTTGAATTAAATCGATTTCAAACCGAAACAATTTTCTGACAGATACAACAATGAGTCAAGAAACTGAAACAATTTAATAAACTGATCTAGATAGGCTATAGTTGTATGGGTTCAGCGATAAGATATCCAGACGTTCATTCGACACGTCAAGTAGAAACACGCGAACATGGAATAATCTGTCGCAGCACGACTTTACCTGCAGTGTTTCTTGACGTTGATGTGTAGGATTGTATTGGACGTGACGGTAATTGATTAACTGTTCTCGTGCCCAGAAGTCCGAGAATCCCTTTCTGCTCGGCCTACAGGCGTAGTTGATGTCGAGGCAGGGCCGCCCGTAGGAGGCAAAAGGGGCGGATTGCCCCGCGCCACAAATCACTCAATTCTAAAGGGGGCCAAACACATAAAGCTAAATCAAAAATGAAATCAAACTGTTGATTAATTACGAATCCAAAATATTTGAAAACTAAAATTGTTCAATATTCAATAACGAGGATTGGTTTATTTAGAAATGAAAATGTGATATAGAAATATAAACTACTAGTTTCACCTGTACAAGGCCGTAGAAAGAAAAACTTTTCGGGGGGGGGGGGGTCAGGTCAGGGCCGGGGATTTGAATTTAAACCCTTTTAACACGTTCACTGCTAAGGACGCACATGTGAGCTTGACACTGAACAGTATGAGAAGCGGCTGACGCACAGTGCATTGCACGCCAACGTATTGGCAGTATTTTCAATACACAATCTTCGCACGCCAACCCCATAAACGACCTTATAGACACGTCTAGTTCCTCCAAAATTAATAAAATCATAAAACACCATAAAAGCTTAAAAATCCACATAAGGGATTTCGGGGGGAATTCTAATACATTAAGTTCTGTATTCATTGATACAACTGAGCACACGCTTTTTCCACAAAAAATAGGGCCCGTCACACGATGAGAAAAACAATAGCGTTTAGGAGTGCAAAAGTCGAAATATGAAGGTCTTAGTACTGATTTTATTTGCAAAGTGTTTTCTTCCATTTTATTATTCTGGATAAGATATATAAATAAGTAACAATTATGAGTTCGAACCGTTTATGTGTCTAGTGCATCTGTTGCATCAGGTACACTGTGACAGTGTGTTGTAGGAACTATTTAGGCTTCACCTCTACTAATAAATAAAAAGAATAAAAGGCAGCTTAATTTCTTGAAAACGCCGAGTTGTAATTCGCTTGTTGTCACTGAGGATGACACTTTGTCGTCGAAACGAGTTTGACGAATACACGGTACTAGCTGACCCGTACGGCGTTGCCCGTGGTGGTTGGTATTTTCAGTCTTTTTAACGTAGCCTAATTGTATTCTTTTTAAGTGGTCAGTCAATGAATGGTATTTGGCTTTTATATATAGAGCTCTTAAATAATAAAAGCAATATTGTCATAATAATAAAAGATCTGAAATTATGATTTTAGTAACTTTGATCCCCCCCAAACCCCTCCTAAAATTTCGAATTTTTGAAACCCTTTCTTAGTGAGCACTTATGGCCCTATAGGAAGCTACATACCAAATTTCATTCCAATCCGTTCGGTAGTTTTGAAGAAATCGTGATTTAATAACTTTGATCCCCCCAAACCCCCCTAAAATTTCGAATTTTTTCAAACCCTTTCTTAGTGAGCACCTATGGCCCTAGAGGAAGCTACATACCAAATTTCATTTCAATCCGTTCGCTAGTTTTTGAGAAATCGTGATGAGTGAGTGAGTGAGTGAGTGGTATTTCGCTTTTATATATATAGATGTGAGAAATTCCGTTAGTCATTATTTATTAAACGAATTCGTTCTCATTAGTCAACCTATTTTATTATACAGCCCCTAATGCGCATGCTTACGGATTGTTAGTACTGTATTGAATTAAACAACACAAATAACGTATATTCTTTATCAGCCATACTGTCAACGGCCATACATCTATTTTTAATTCGTTCTATTTCTGTTACTAATTCACTCTTTATAACGTACAAAGAACCGTTCAATAAATGTGAATATTTAATTGCGCCTAAACATGCTCTTCGTATCGGCTCCTTGAACTCTGACACGCAAGACAGTAATCAAACAAACTTGTATCAATTGGCTTCCACATTATAGAACTCCAAATATTCACGTAGAGTCGGTTTCACATGACTATATCTTTGTATGCTCAATTAATTGCACTGTTCCCTGCTCGCTTCGCTCACCAACCCCGTCACGGCTAAGAAAATGCAAACTGATTATTGCCTACACTGATATTTTCACGGAAATTAAGGTCTTTCCACACCGGAATCTGCGGCGTCCAAGGACTTCTGCCGATGTCCGTGGTCGTCTATGGACGTGCCAATTCATAATTCATACTGCATGTGGACGGATTTGTAGTGGATGTGTCATTTCCTCCTACAAACGTCAGTCTTCGACAAAGAGATGATGTCTTCTGACGTGCCGCGGTATAGTGATGGGTTTTGTGAAGACTTGCCGTGGCTGGATTGATTTCAAATCACAATTTCTGTATTCTTCACTGCCTGTATCCCAAAGAGCCCTACGTTGTCGAGCTTCATCAATCAGCTGTTCTATTGTAATAATCACCTCACAACAGTGAACAGTTATCACTTCACAAGATGCTGACCAACAGTCGGTGAGTATGGCAAAAGTGGCCTGAAGCACAGTGCCTTTCCACGGAAAACCACGTGTTGGCTGTGGGGCGACTGCGCATGCGCGTTCACAGATGTTCAAAGATGATCGCTGCGCGAGAGATCTGCGTGGACGCGTCCAAGACGTCCGCGGACGTCCGTGTGCGCCTGTACGAATGGCCCCGTTAAAATGCATGCTAAGCAATTCTTTTCCATTCCCATCCGTGGACGTATATGGATGCCGGTGTGAAATGTCCTTAAGACAGAAGCACTTGGATTGGGTAGAGTGGTGGCCTTGATCCTGAAGCATGCGCAATATGAGCAGTGTTTTGTGTGAATGACAGAATATGTTTATAACAGGTGTCTTAAAAGTCCCCTCAATTATTTTTTTATTAATGGAAATAGAAAGATTTGCTTTGGGATTGTTAACATGAACAAAAATGGAGTTTTTCCCTTATCGTAAATTTCAACCCCTCCTCCAAAAAATGGGGTATTTTGGGGGACAAGTCGAAAATTTTAAATGAGAACCCCTATTGAGTGACACCTCATTTTAAAGGCCTTGATAAAAGAAGAAGATTGGCGCAAACCGGAGGTCTGTATGTTGACTCTATCCAACATAATGGCCAATCAAAGTTATAACTTTTCCCCATTTAAATAACATTGAAATGTTAAAGATGATACATCTGTTATTTTTTACAATGATTTCATCCAGTACGTTACTCAAACTAAGTTATAAAATATAGTAATCAGTATAAAAAAAGTAAAGCTAAGCCCTGGAATTCCCAGGTACTGGACTTTTTACTATTAGTCGACAAACATGCACAGTAAAAAAGTATTTGCAAGGTTGTACCAACCGTAACCCAACAATAGTGTTTTTGTGATTTATTATAATTTATAAACGTCTTTATGATTTACAACTATGTCACAATTCATACACTTATACGTTCTGGAGAAAATCGATTGGTACACACAGACGGACAAAGGATTGGTCCTATAAGGATTCAGATTTTCCTGTTAAGATTCGGAAATCTAAAATTTATAATCATCATCCTTAATGGAATTTAACAATTTTTCATCTTCACTTTCCGTATTGTACCCCGTGGCCCGTATTGTCCCTTAACACCCCTAAAGTTTTCAAACATAATATTTGAACACCTTGCAAATATTTAGACTGTATAGAGTCACCAAAATAAACATTACTAAAGTTACACCAGCTGTGGTTGGCTTAGAACAGCTGATTACATTGTTGATTGTGGAAGGTATATAGAACAAGTGTTTGACAAGAACTAAAAATTCATCTTTCTTTTACTTTGTATATTTGTCAAAAAATAAAACATTTAAAACTATTAGAATTATACTACTGTTTATTTTGTAGCGTGCTGTATACATTTGTATTATTTATTTTACTCAACCGTCCACCAATTAATTGTAAAACTTTAAAATTATTTCAAGTGTATATTTTTAATAAATATCCGTTCGTAAAAACCCAATAGAATCGAAGACTAGTACACCATAAAAACAGTACGAAGAAAATTGTTTGTATACAAATTTAACTGGAACTCTAAACGTCTAGTAATTTACTGATTCCAATCGTGTTGTTTTCCTAACACCAAGCATAAACATCAATAATAGTTCGGGAAAACATGCAGCATGTGGGAGAATTATTACCACTTCCTATTACTGTACTAACTTTTCTACAAACTAACTAAACCGGAATTTTCACCCACTCGCCCCTCCCTAAACACAACTATTTCATGAATGAAATTTTATAAATAACTGTGAAGTCATTGCTTGATCAATCAATGAATCGTTGCGTTATCTTCAAGGCCATTCAGATTTATTTCGTTTTTCCGTGCAACTGCTTACACTTTTTGTTCAAACTTTTACTTTTCAGTGAATGAGTTATTTAAAATACTATTATCCATTAAGAAAATATTTATTCAAGAGAGTTGAATGCTTGATATTTAAATTGCGGAAATACAAGTTCAATAACTCGCCATCTTTATAATATAATTCATTTACTATCCAGCATTAACATATTATTATAGTTTTGCTAGATATTATCAATTATAACCGTCCCATGATTTAAATAGAGAAAATAAAAATTCCAGTCAATCGCTTTCTTCAAATTATTCAAATAAGCCTACCATTCAGCATTAACATTACGTTTCAAGTTTATAGAAATTTGATAAATTAACTTTTCCTACCTTTAAGTAGAGAAAATACCAATTCTAATCACTCGCCTTCTTTAATCATTCAAATCCTATCCAGCATTTTACGTATTAATTCACGAAAGAATTCTTTATGAAGTGTAATTTTAAACATTTTACACAGCAATTTTTCAGAAAAAATCTAAATATCCTGTATTATAAAAATAACTGACAGTTAAAAAATCACGCCATAATATTTAAACGGGATCACGTTTTCATAGTTTGAGAGAACCAGATAACATGGGCTTATGACAAATGTACCAATTTGAAGGCAAAACATCCCGACACTCCCCAAAAATATAAAACGTATGATTTCCTAATTTTAAGTTTGTTAAAAAACAGAAAAAAGTTCTAAAAATATCCCATGTTATTTATTTGGAACAATTTTTGTCTAGAAACTTGCCCTTGGTTTGAGAGAAGCGTTAAACGTACGCTTATATACTAGTGTATATCAATTTGAGTGCTCCCATAGTCCGCAAAATTGTTAAATGTGTCATTTTATAACTTTAAATGTATTAAATATTACAAAACGTAACTTCCTTCAAAACATTGAGGTGATTTATACAGTAATTTTAACTAATAACTGATTTATTATTAGTGAAATATCACTACGCGCCCTTTTGAGCTGATCAATTGATCAAGGTTTTTAATTATTTTCCTGTACAGTAAAGAACAATTATTATTAAACCTGTAATAAGTGTGTTCGGTTTTATACTTTATGATTTGTTTCAGTGGTCAAATATTTATTCACAATAAGATGACAGATTAACCAAATTTTAAAGTGTAATTATCTAATGAAGTTAAATATTTGACATGGGGCAGAACTTAATGAAAAATGATTGTAGGAAATACACATATTTTTAATTGTATGATAATATTCTCATATACCTACACAATACAGTTACGCTGTTAAGCTTATATGAAACTTTTTAGTTAAGTTATTAACATTCAAAAATCAGTACAGTAGCGAACCGCCGGTATACAGTTAGTTAACATTATTTGATTATAGTTAAACTAGGGGAAACCCGTTGGAAGCTTCTATACACATAATAGTCTTTATAAGAAAGGTGTAGGATTAATAATAACCCCAAAGCTAAGAGCAAACAGCAATTTTAAAAAGCATGGTCGTGTAGAATTTTCGTGTAGAAAATAGTGATTTTTGTTTAAAAAAAGATCTAAAAAATTACTTCTGACACTACCTACAACTTTGTCAAGAATATTATTACTTTCATTGATGAAATAAATGTAATTTCATTTTATTATTATAAGTGTAACATTTATTTTAAATTTCGATATTTTAAAATCGAAAAAATATTTTGCAATTTTTTCACAAAATTGACTGAAAAACAAAGAGAATGAGTATAAATTCAACTTTTTCGACAAAAACTCTGCTAGCTCAAGTTTTTGGAATTCAATCTCATTAAAATAATTTAAAAATCGCAAAATTAAACTAATTTTATTTATGAAAAATTAGCTTCTTTGGGCATAGGAAGTTACTTTTCCCGGAATAGGCCTATTTACTTAACTCGAGATTTTGAGGTTATGCTAAATCATGTTAAATGTTTCGCATATCGCGAGTTCGTATTTTTTATTTACCTCATCGAAAAAATGCTCGGTGGGAATAAAAACGATTTCACTTAAAAAAAACAAAAAAAACACGACATCTTGTCTTTCCAAATTAGAGTGCTCTTAGTTGAACTACACCGAAACTTAATGTTTAACAAACCGTTTACTGTATCCGTTTGCCGCTTGTGGGATTCACTCCCGGATGCAATAAAATTGGTTGGCGGCCGAGTCCAGTTTTAGATAATCCTAAAGTCTTACTTCATGAAAAAATCTACGAAGATCTTGAGATAAATAGATTGATGTCGGATTTGTAAGTAGGCCTATATGTACTATTTTTTTGAAAATAATAATTTCATTTTCGCCATTTAAATTGTAACTATTAGGGTATTATTATTATTTTATCGTTATAAGTTTCATTTTGTAATTATTATTATATTGTAAATGAAGTGATAATCACAAACAATTGTTTATTTGAGAGAATTGTAAAATTATTATCTTTTTATATTGGTTTGTGTTTTAATATGATATTGTAAATTTAAATATGCTAATATTTTATTATTTTTATAAGTGTAGGTAAGAACCAATTTGTAATGGGTTAGATGGAAGAGAATAGTCCTACATGGGAAAAGCTGTATTCAGTATGTTTATTCTTATCTCGATTTCCACGAAACAGTTTGATGGCTCGCTAAACGAGTTCCCTTGCGTTGCGCAACCACAGATGAGTCAGATCTTGTAGATTTACACACAGCGTTGCTCAATCCGTTTGATTTATCTGAATCTAAACTCGTACAATCGATCAAAGCAACACAAACAGTCTAGCATGTGCATGTGAAGTACAAACAGTTCGAAACCAAATCTCTGTTTTCTTCTTGTCTACATTTCCTAAAATGTAATACACTCACGTTTAGACTTTTGTATGAAGTAGAATTTTGTTATGACTAGCTGTCAGACTAGGAGTACTTACCTGATTTAATTCAGTTAGTTACGTTTGTTTATTTACGTTGGTGGGGCGACTTCACTATAAGACCATACGCCAACAGAAATGCAAGAATAAAAAAATTGCCTGAAATTCTAACTTATAGTCTTTAGCCACAGAACGTTTACCTGTAGGCCTATTCAACATTTAATAGTATAATGTAAAGGTCGTTGTATATCAGCTGAGGGCAGGGCCGTGGAGAGAACCCAAGGGCCCCAGGGACAAATTTTCGCGGGCCCCCGTCAAATAATAAATTCACTCCTGAAACCCCACCTCGTCATTTATAATAATGCAACAAACATATTTTGTAAAGATATTTTATATAATATATTGTGTAATTGATGACATGTGATATTTTTGTTATTCATTAAAAAAAGTTTGTAATACTGTATTTTACACAAAATAAAACAGTATAAGTTTAAAAACTTTTGAGTTGTGCTCCTAAGAGATAATAATAATTAATTGTTTTCACAAAATTCTATTAATAATCGTAAAAACTAATCAATGTACAACTTGGGTCTTTGACTTTTCAGCTAAAAATAACACATTTGAATTATATATCGACCTTGCCTCTTTATATTCATTATGTTGAATTTGCTTCATTTGAAAATCATAACCTGAAGATAAGGTAAAAATATATGATTAACAATAAAATTAAAACAATTAGATAAGCACTCTTATTACATTATGACATAGTCTATCTTATGCTGGTATCAGACAAATGTTGAATTATAAGGTATTCAAAATCAAAAACCATATTGTTACTAAGACATGTAATATGTAATATACAACAAGGTAATTTTTACAAGATTATCTTAATATTCTTAATTAACACTCTGGTTTTAAAAATAGCTTTCCTAGCTTTTTGGCTTGCAAAAGTATCAATAATACTATTATAATCCAGTTGTCTAGCAAGGACAGGTTCCATGGAAAGTGTACCCAAGCTTGAAAGTCGATCTTGAGACATGGTTGATCGTAGGAAGTTTTTCACTCTTGCTAGTGTGCTGAAAGACCTTTCTGCTTCGGCTACTGTCACTGGCAATGTGCAAAATATACGAAGAGCAATACATACATTTGGGAAAATGCTTCTTAGTTTTTGTTTTTCTAGTGTGTTTAGGAGATTGAGAGGGGAAAGGTCATTTTTAAAGTTAGCTGATTGAATTGATTTCAAGTGATTAATTTCTTCTAACATATCCCAAGATACATCACTGCTATAAAAGTTTATAAATTTCTTAGATTTTTCAGAAAGTTCTTCTGTTGAAAGTGTTGGGTATTTCCATACTTTATTACAATCACCACTTCACATAACAACACACTGCAAACATTCAAACATTAAAGTCAGTCCCTCTTCATTGCAGTAGAACAATAATTGTAAACAAACACACTAACACTAATAGTTTATTTCACTGCATTAAAACAAAAACATAGTCAGTAAAGAGAAGTATAAACATAGGCTACTTTTAAAGTAGCACAATAAATACCATAGTCCTCGAATAATAAATGTATTGAAAAAAAACTAGATAAATGAGTTGCAGATTGAGATTACTTGTCTCTTGTAAGGGTATTCGGTATTCGTCGAATAATAATACTGTGGTTACAATATTAGATTAATGGAATCGGTAAATGTGACAGACACTGGGAGGGGAAGGGGAGGTGGGGAGGCAGGAAGTTTTTCTTGGAATCTAACTCTAGACATCCTGTTTACTTTTCCCACAAATGTAAAGTAACCATTGCTCCTTATTGATCCATTTCCTTTAGTTTTAATATGAATAATTTTATTTAGTATGATTCTGTCTTTTGAGGAGTAACTGTGCTTAATTCTTTACTGTTTTTTTTCTTTGAGTTTTATTAATAATACGATATTTTTAATTTACAGTTATTTAAAAAAAAAAAAAAAAATAAAAAATACTTTCTTGAATGTTAATATATTTGTATTTTAGTTATCCTTATCCTTATACAAATAATATATATAGCCTACATATCAACATATGCTATAGAAATTTGGGAAGTAATACAGTACTGTTTGTAAATAGATAAGTACCGGTACTAAATAGTTAAGAAAGTGTATTATTAAATAAAGTTAAAGACAAATTTAAGACTAAACATGAATTTTTAATCAACTAATTATAAATAGAAAGGAAACTAAAAATCTAATAATTAGAATTTTCTGATTTTTAGACTAATAATCCATTTGATTTTATTCTTAAAGTAAATTTAGTAGGTAAAAAATAAAACTTGGTCAGCCCGCCCGGGCCCCCTCCAGGTCCCGGGCCCCAGGGCTACAGCCCTGCCTGCCCCCCCCTCTCGTCGGGCCTGGCTGAGGGTGGTATAGTAAATTTACGCCAAGTTGATTTATAAACAAAAGTTTATAACGATTTATAAAGCTTTACGTTGATTTAATTTGATTGATTTGCGTGATAGATTACACTTGAATATTAGGCCTATAGAATGTAAACCATATAAAATAAACGGTATCAGTTAACTGACACAAACTTTCTCCCAACTTACTGTAATCAAAATAATATTGTTTTTAATCATTTTATTTTTTACTACTTTTTAGAACAAAACAAAAAAATAATATTCTACCTACGTCAATCGTATAAAAAATTATTGTCCCAGGCGGGATTCGATCGCGCGACCTTTGAATTACTGGCCGTGCTCGCTACCGTGGTGCTAACCTGTGCGGCCGCTGCCGCGATGCTAGATTGACAACACAAACTTGTTTATTTTTAAACATTTCCCCATAATTATAAAACGCTGAAATTTTGATAAAAGCGGGTGGTGTCATTTTGTTTGGCATCTTAAGCATTATAAATACTGAAAATTCGATCAAAATCGTTAAAGCCGTTTTTGAGAAATTTGTATTTTTGTCGTTTTTTAATGGGTTTTTAGGGGTAAATTACCCTTAAAAATTTAAGATTCCAAAAAATGAAAAAAACGCCTGGAGATATTAGGGTTTAGTACCTACATACCAAATTTCATGAAAATCGGACCAATAATGTCCTCTCTGGTCGTGTATACATACAGACAGACTAACAGACAGACACCACTCTAAAAACACTTTTTGGGGTTCAGGGAGCACCAAAAACAAAAAATTCCACTAAAAATATTTTTGAGTTCAGGGAGCACCAACACAGATAATTGCACTAAACAATTTTTGGGGGTTCTGGGAGCACCAAAACAGATAATTCAACTGAAAATTCAAATTCGTACATTTTTCCGAAAACAATACTTTCTTCATATACTACGTATAGGGTGGAGAAAGTAAAAACAGACTTTTAATAGATGATAGATGGCGCCTTTCATTAGGAACCATATGAACTTTTATACGAAAGTTTTTTTAATCATTTTGTGTAAGGAAGACATTGATTTTAAGCTGTTTCTCTGTTTTCGTCAATAGCGGGGAAAATAAGCTTTAATATTATTTTTGAATCATTATTTTGATGAAGAATTAAGTTAGATATGGCATTGCCACAATAAACACCTTTGAGAAATAATATATAAGGATAACTCATAAAAAACGGACAAATGAAAATGTACACAATTTATACGATGGTATCTACATATCGTGTCCTAAAGTTAGTCTGCTTGTTTGTATCTGTGCTCGCTTTGAATACCTACACCTAGAAAGTTTGAAGGATCGGGACAAAATTCTAGTCATTAATTTTTACAAGTTCCCACTATACAAAATATTTCGATCATTTGCATGTAAGGAATGAAAATTCTATTACCTTCCATGGTGGAAGAGAGTTGCAAAATAGACACATTGTTTCTTAAATGATACGATACGACAGTAGATGCGGAAGTATTTTGATTACTTCCGTCAAATGGGCTAAAATGGGAGTAGCAATACAAGGTGTTTCAAAAATGTCACTAATAATTCACGTGCTTGTTTATTGCATAAATTACAGCAAAAGAGTTTCAATAATTGGTCCTAAAATGCACAGTTTTCCGTCCAGCCATTTTGTTTTGTTTGTTTTTTTCACTAAGAGTTTAACCTATTGATTTCAAACTTCACACGGTCTTTAATTACGTCAAGTCAAAGACGTTAATTTAAAAGATATTAATCCAATAACGCGCTTTAAAAAAGTGGCCATTTAAAATTTGTTAACACAAAATCTCTAAAACGGTAAATTTGTATTCACAATTTAAAAAAAAATCTTTAATTCTGTTTAATTTCCTGATACAAAACTATCGAACAAAGGATGATAGTAAAACAGCGCCTATTGTGAATTGTTCTGGATTACATTTAAAGGTTTTTTTTTTGAGGGGGGGGGGTTAAAGGCGAAAAACCTGGGTGGTTATTATCGCTTGGAACATTTAAAGGGCCAGTTTACCTGCACAGTTTATCACGTGTGACGTCATATCTGAGCGATAAACTGCGGAAACTGCGCAGTTCTGACAGATTTTTAGGCAGACTTTTGGCCTGAGCGGGAGACTCTACTTTGAACAGTCTTGTCTAGTCGTTTCTAGCCTCGTACGTCAGCTCTTTAGACCTTCTGTATTATTTACTTTTCTGTAGTCACCGCCATGGCGAAAAAAACAGCTTCTGAATTTCATTGACGCGTATTCTGTGACTATACTGAACGAAAAACTGAGAGAACTGAGATCAGAACTGAGATCAGAACTGAGGAGAAAACTGAAGATGGCCATGAGTCGAGCATGAGTTCCGTACGACCGGCTGGCCAGCATGCTCGAAGTGTGTCGTGTGTTTTTTGTTTTTTATTTATTAATGTTGGACACGTGTTGTTTTATTTAATATTAGGTGTGCTTTTTGTTATTTGTGTTTCGTGTTTCTTGTGACTTGACAATGGAAGCATAGTGTAATCTTCCGAAACCGGTCGTCGCTAAATAAAGGACACAGAACACTGTTGACGGTACCTAAGGTATGTAACCTAGATTAATAAATAACTTTGATAGTTATCTACATACAGGGAGTCCAGCTTCGACTGTCCGAAACTTCACAGGCGTATTTGTCTGCTAAAAACAAGGAAATGATGCAATACAACATGTGTCCTAACTCTATTCGTTTGCTGTCTGTCCGTCTGTATGTGATTTTTACAAAATACTTAATATTTTTGGAAGTAGCAAAGATATTGAGCTTAAACTTTGTAT
>JAGFPH010000839.1:74500-90309 GCA_018207615.1 Philaenus spumarius
CAACCTTATAGGCAAATTTTAAAAATTAAGGTACAAAATAACGCGTTTTAGGCTTCCCAAAAGTAGGCAACTTTAAAATGATAAAGCTATGTATACTTTTTCCACGTCTAATTGTGATTCAGGCCTATTTTTAAATTATTTGACCTGCTCTTAACTAGACTTATAGCTTATTATAGTGTAAAATATTTCAAGATGTAAGGTACAAAACTGTATTACTGTATGTGATGAATTACCTATTTATAAAAAGTTAGATGTTGATCGATAATTGGTTAAACATTTATTAAAATCATAGTAAGAATTTTACTAGTTAAGAAAAACTTCAAGCAATTATCTTTTAATTACTATAAGGTTAAAAAATAGAGATCTCTTATTAATTAAAACTGTTTATTTCAAAGAAATTATAAACATTATTGACAAAAAAGTACTTTTAATAATGGAATAGCACTCCGTAACTCGCTGATAAACAGTAAACCTCAATTTGTAGTATAGTCTGTCCGCTCGGCCGTGATACCTGACTTCTTGGAACTCAACGCCCCCTCCCTACCCACTCGCCGGGCCTGCCGGTGGCAAACTAGTGGAGGGGGCGTTGAGCTCCGAGAAGTCAGGTATCACAGCCGAGCGGACAGACTATAATGACATATATTTTAATTATTCTTTTTCTAACAAAATTGTTGATACAACAAAAAAACAAAGTTGTTAAATTTATCAATGGAGTAGGCCTTCGTGGCTTATGGAAGTATTTTAATAATATAAATCTGTTTCAAACTCTAAACAAATTTAAACAACCTATTGGATTATTTTTACATCCAGAGAAGTGTTAACATCTATATTATTTACCATAAAACGTAAAACACATAAAACACATGTAAAAATAAGTCAAAGAATAACAAAAGATTGTCACAAAGAGAATTAAACTATTGCATAACAATAATAAGCTAAGGCTCACACACACACTGATCCTCACACACTAATTTTACGCTGTGGGTGCGTTCACACTTGTCCGTCACAAAGAACGCGCGGTGTGCCCGCCGCTTGCCTTTATTCCTTGGAATTGTTGATTTCAACAAACCTCCGGCGATCCATAAGAAGCCCTCGAACATTCAGTATTTATTTTGCACAGAAGCTATAAACATGTTGTAAATAATATTTCAAAATAGGCTCAATTTTGTTAGCGGTCTTGTAGTAGGAACATAAAAACTGAAGTTTCGCAAAAATGTTTTGAAATTAATATATATATTATACACTTCTATTTAAAACTAAATTAAAACATTTTTGTATAATTTGAAAAATTATAAAAATGATTACAACATTTTATCTAGGCCTAAAGTTTGTTTTTCCCGTTACTGGAAATATTTTGCTTCCTGAGCTAATAACTTTTAAAATTTTACATCAATTAATTTTTTAGTTGCATATATGAATTCATTCGACATTTTTCCATAGAAAAACTACTGACGCTTTTGGATTGGGATATTGTTACTACATTTGGCGAATTTTTGAACAAAATCCTTGCAAAACGCAAAAAATCTGGGTGAATTAACAACCTACAGTTTTACCACTTCCAGGGTTAACTTATTTGATAGTGACAATTAAAAGAGATTTACATAATATCTTATTTGATTGACAACTTATCTTTTCCTGTTCCCAGGCTGTTTTTCAACTTGCTCTTCTCCCATCGGTATGGAGACAGCAAAGGTATTATTTTTGTTTTACACTGGTCCGCGGATATTTCTCGCCAAGTTTCACATATTTTTCTTTAAGATCCTTTTGCAGAGGATCTCAAAGAATGGTTGGATTTCTGTAGGAATTTATTAATTTAATTAAATTCGCTTCTAAAAATCCAAATATAATAACTGGAAAATTAATATCTTGGAAAACAATAATCCCATGCGCGCTGAAAACGAAAAACCTTTAAACGCTCCCGTACAAATATGAACGGCAAATATTCAAAGTGTTCGTTGAAAACCCCGACAAGAGATGGATCGCCGTGAGTGAACGCTCCGTACAAATATGACGAATTTGATGTGCACAAGCACAGAGTAAGTAATATATCCTCTGTGGCACAAGCGGCGTGAGTGCCATGCAAATGTGTATGCACCTTTATATTTCATGGATGAAATAATACTTTCTTGCACGAGCCTGCACTCGATTCCACGTTCACCGTAAAGTACAGGTCTTACGGGAGAATAGACATGCTACTACCATTACAGGGAACATCTCGTTTATTGTAGTGCGGGTTGAGTCAACTGACCGAGCGTTGCATGGGAGTTGATGTTTTTTAGTTGGCTATTATCGTTGTGACTGTCATATTGTTGATTCACTATACTGCAACGTAAAGTGCCAGTAATCAAATAAAGTTCGACCGAAGCTAATGTCAGCAATATATTGATAATTTATTGTAGCTTGACATTTGCATAGGTGTTGAAAACAAGTTACTTTTAAAGCGTATTTTAATGTAAACAAAGTACGAAATATTTTTTACAATGGGGAGGGATTTTAACCCCCAACCCCCCCCCCCTCCCCCCTGGTTACACCTATGGTCGTTACCGTTGGGAATATAGCCTACTTTAAATTTACAGTATCTCTGCCCTACGTCCTCTTTATTTTGTAACGTAATCTAAATCTCAATAACTATAATACATAGAAAGATACAAATTTGGCAGAAAGGTGGTCCTTAACTCCTTAAGTGTGCCCAAATCTCATTTCGTTAATCAGGTTTTCAATCAAAGTAAAATCACTATATGAGTTACTTTATTGTTATGTTATCAAATTCTTGGTTAGTTTTTTTTTTTAATAGTACTAAGGGTACAGATATAATAGCGTTAATAATTTTCAACAGCTGATTTTTTAAATCATTCAACACAAAACTTAATCCAGATTATAATTTGAAGTTATGTTTACAACTTCTAGGTTAGTTTTAAAGTTAATAATAAAAGTCGTAAATGAAACTTACGAAGTAAAAGTGCTTACATTTGATATTGTTTACATGGAGAACCGATCTTCTATAGTGTTGTAGCTGAGCCTTTCCTAAGCAGGCATTAACTATTATGTTTGAAATTATTATGCGTGTTGACGATGGCTTTATATAGTAACTAATTGAATTAAAACGATTATGCATATCAAACATCAGTTATTTGTAAATATATAGATAACATCACACAGTGCGTGTTGTAGCCCCTTCAAAGTAATGCTACCTTGTTGAACGCAACCGGCATGACTGAATCTATTTGAAGAGGCGGTATTATTAAGTACGATTAGAGGTAATGGAACATTTGCAATTGTAACATTAAAACCCATTTTAAACGTGAGTGGCTTTAAAATTTTTGAGTGCATAAGAGAAGAGGTATGAAAACAAATTTCAAAGATTCTCCGCTATTCGTAGAAAATTAAAGTAGAAAGATTTGGATGGCTTGTAGCAAATTTGAATAGAGTTGACTAAACCTGCGGCAAAATGTACACCAAAATTCACCCATCACTTTTGTTTAAAGCAAAATTTTTACCGAACCTTTGAAATCCACCTGCCACCTCCAAAATTTTAATATTCCCTTTTTCCTTTGCTAAAAAAATGTCTCACACCAGCCCTAAATATTTAAACCACTCATTGCTTACATTGCCTAAATTATAAACTTTATCCCAACAACACTAAAAAATGCTTCCACTTGTGTTTTAACAGGCCAACTGACTGGACACAACTATATGAAAAGGTACCTTAAGGTGATGCAATTGGTGCAAACGATCCATGTAAAAGATAGCGAGTTGCACTTCTTTCTCTTTACCAAAAGCAGAGGTTTGATTAAGGTTGCTTTCTTGTCATGGCACAAAGATTACCCTATTGGTTTATGCTCTTTTAATGGTAGAAGCTCTCACACATCTCCGCATTAATAGGCCTAATAATGTATGTACTGTAGTAATACATATTTAACAGTTTAGCCAGCATACGTAACCAAACGAATGAAACAGTCAGTTTTCTAAATTTTCTTTTACTGTACGTATTAATTTGTTTTCAGTTCTCTAATGATGTTCTCACGTTAAGAAGAAACCGGCAATAGATACAGGCGTACATAACTGTCGTGGACTTTTTTGTGAACCTTTTCATTGCAAATATTTGTCTGTTTAGGAAGTGTAAGCTGAAAGACGCACCTACCATGAGAAGTTTCGCTAAATCTATTTTGATGCATGTAGGTACAACACTTGGCCGGATTTCCATTCATGACAAGGTGACACCCATTACCATACCATTCTCAAAGCAATCCAAGGTCAAATAAAGTATGTTCATATTCATAGCTGCTTAGCAATTACGCTGGAAAGTCTAATCAGAGGCACTGATATATATTTTACTGCTTATCTATAAATTTGACCATGACCTGGAATGAATTTGCATTGAATGTATTACGCATAGCGAGGATACTATGTCATGTGGTGCTTTTTTTGTGTATTAACAACTAGAGGAGGGCCCCTGCGTGCTCCGCACGCCAACCCCTGATGGAACTTTCTAAAAACATATGTTATGTTTTATTTATAATGCCTTTTATATATATAACCCAATACAAAACCATTTTTGGGAACTCTTAAATTAGTACTTATTTTCAACTATGAGCTAATTTTGCTCGATAACCGTTCGAGATAGACTTACTTACTTACTTCTTAAGGCGAGCTTCCAGTGCTTTCCGCTCCGATGGCTCGATGTCTCCGGTATAACAGAGATAGACAAAAATATTAAATACAAAAGTTGTAGATAATTTACTTCCGCACTAACGATTTTTCATCAAATTTAAGATCCGATCTTTCGTTTTCCCACTATAGCAAAAAATATAAAGCCATTACAAAACCATTTTTGGGAATGAAAACCCAAAACTACCCCTAAACCCTCAAAACTACCCCTAAAAATTTGAATATGAAAATGAAATTTCTTTAATTTTCCTATTTACATCACAAAGTATTCACATGCCAAATTTCATCTGTGTAGTTTCATGGGAAGTGGGAGAATTAGTGATGATGAGTGAGTGAGGGCTTTGCCTTTTATATATAGAGATTAAGCTTAGTAGAAGACTTATTACAGAACAGGGAATAAGACCAAATTCCCCCGCAATAACTGCATTTTGAGACACAGCTCGGATCGACATGGGGTTTTCTGCACTGTGTTCAGAAATAGATCAGGGAAAAGTCTACATATATGATGATTGACGGCCCGAACAGAATTGCATCGGGGCTGCATAAAAAGGCGTCCAAAAGTGCTTCTTTTTTTTTTTTAAATATCGGTAAAAAGTGGTGACAATCACCTCTCGGGCGTTTTTGAGGTCGCTGGTTCCGTATCTGACATCGAAAAACGTCGCCTATGCCTAGGGCCAAAGGACCCAGGGCCCAAATTTAAAAGTTGAGAAAACGACTTGGAAATTGTTTCCCGGGGGGTTTTGAAGTCGCTGATTTTCACCACTTTCACAGATGTTTAAGAAATGCTGCCCCGATGCAATTCCGTCCCGGACGTTAATATTCATGTAAACTTTTTTCCTGATCCATTTCAGAACACAATGCACAAACCAAAAAGTTGATCCGAGCTGTATCTCAAAATTAAGTTATTTTTTCTAATCCCCTAATCACAAATAGGGAAAACCATATTAAATTTTAATTTTATTTATATCGGTGACTATTTAAAGTACAGCAATGGTTGAAACATTAAATGTTTCCATTCCCTTACACACGCCGAATGGACCCTATATTATATACCATTACAATACGTTCCCAAGGAAACTATACATAGCAAAACCCCTAATCACTCATAGGGAAAACTATATTTAAATATATATATTTAATTAATCATCCTACATAATATCATTCAAAATAGGTCACTGGTAACTATTTTTCTCATTTAAGCTTAAGAAAAGAGCTAATTGCTAAAATCGCGTGAACCGTTGGACCAATTTAAAAAATGTATTGTATTTTTGGTTTTAATACTATTTTGGTATAGATACTTAACGGTTTAGAATGCGTAAGAGGCCACACAGCTGTGGGGTTTTCACAAAGTATCAATTTTTTCACTCACTGTTTAAGCCTAGTCTTAATTTGATTTAAAAAATTACGATGAAACATCGTCGACAACGCCTGAACACAAAAATAACGCAATACACGTTCCTTCGTGAAACAAAAATACATTTCAACTTTTCTTCTTTACAATATAGACTAGGGGAGACCCCTGCGTGCTCCGCACGCCAACCCCCAACGGAACCTTCTAAAAACATATGTTATATTTTATTTATAATAAAGGTGTAGTAGGCTATTAATATTAACCTCAAAACTAAGTTAGTAAATAATGTTAAATGTCCAAACCAAATTATTTCTTATATTTTATAACAGAAGTTAATAATGGTTAAAAGAACCATCAAGGCTCAGGTCTACACTTTAAAACCCTAACCTAAAAGCTAGAAATACAAAAATAATTGCCTCAAATTTTGAAATCAGCTGTTAATGGAAATATTGAAGCAAACAGCTATATTATCTGTTATTTTATTCAATTGGTTGCTATGGTAATAAATGTAAATACTCTACATGCTTTGGCATACCATTCTAGGCCTAACCTAACATTTTTTTCCGACTACATTTACAAATATTGAAATAAAAAAAGGTTTTTACTTAAATGAATTATAGCCTATGTTACTCAGGGATAGTGCATCTTTTTATTAGTAAAACTATTTTTTCAATCGGTTCAGTAGTTCCAGAGATTACCCCCTACATACAAACAAACAAAAAAACAAACCTTACCTCTTTATAATATTAGTATAAATTACAAATTTTGAATAAAAATATTTTTGCTTGGCTTTACTTATTTCCGTAGGAATTTTCCGCCACCATTTTTATTGAAATAATACCTGTATATAATATACATGATTATGACCACTAGTGCACTATTACACAATGTTACGTGCACAGATGCAGGTCACGACCCAGCCTAGCGTGCCGCCTGCTTCACCCACACCTTGCCCACACACCTAACCTAAAAGAAAGTCGTTCAATAACTAGGCTATTCCAATGTTACTATAGCGTTTCCAAGGGAATAAGAAAAGGTCGATTATATGCATTGAGCTCGAGGGTTGTGTGAACAGAGTAACGGGTTGAAAGTATGTCTGTGGAATTTTAATTTATTTAGCTTTTAACATAATTATGTAGTCCGTGTGTTCAATCGTTATCCAAATTTGATGGCGAAATTTTTCATGGAGGTGATTTAAGTACACTCAATTACGAAAAAAAAATAGAGAAATTGCAATAACAGTGACGAACTCAGGGATGATGGAGGAACGGACAGACCCAAGACTTATATTTACTAAAAGCGACGACTCCAAATTTCGTGTTGATAGTTTCTCCTCTTTAACAATTAAATATTCAAAATTGTTGCATGAAATAGACTATTAAATTAATATACTCACTGCTAGAATATTTCTTTTAGAAACTTTAAAAAAATGATCCGGACAATCATAACTTTGTTCGAATATCTTACCCATATTTTAACTTGGAGTAAAATATATTATAATGGAGGGTAGACTACTTTATTATGGGACATATTATCCAGACTAAAAGTTATCCAGACGATGGCATACCATATAATATCTTTTTTCTCGGGAATATTTGAAGTAGGCCTACAGCAATGTTTCGAATATGAAAATATTCCCCTGATTTCATTTCATATAGGACCTACGTAATTTCTACAAAGAGAGGCCTACAGCAAACCCTTTTTTACTTTCTCACTATACTATAGTATAGAGAAAGTATAGTGATCGCAAAAAAAATCGATGTTGAGATTTTTGTGGAAATATCCGTTTTGGGACCACTGAGTCCAAAAAAGTGGTTTTTACAAAATGTCTGTCTGTATGTATGTCTGTATGTCTGTATGTCTGTCTGTATGTCTGTATGTCTGTATGTCTGTATGTATGTCTGTATGTAGACAAAGCTAGAGAGAAAACTATTAAATCGATTTCAACTAAATTTGCACCAGACATGTCCAGTACGCCTGTATAGATGCACGAAAAAGGGTTTTGAACAATTTTGAAAAACAACCCCCTTTTTGGCCAAAAAACCCCCAAAAAATCAGTTATTATTTTTTTATTACAAAACGGCTCTAACGATTTTGATAAAATTTGGCTAATTTGTAGCCTTTAATGTGCCCTACCATATACAAAAACCCGCATCTTTCTAAAAATTCTCGTTTAGCTAATAATAATAATAATAACTGATTTTTGGTGGTTTTTTGGCCATAAAGGGGGTTTTTTCAAAAATTTTCAAAACCTTTTTACGTGCATCTATAAAGACCTAATTGACGTGTTTGGTGCAAATTTGTTCGAAATCGATCGAATAGTTTTCTCTCTAGCTAATAATAATAATAATAATATTTATTAGTTAATCTCCTACTTTAATAAAAGTATACAAAGCTAGAGAGAAAACTATTCGATCGATTTCAACCAAATTTACACCAGACATGTCCAGTACGCCTGTATAGATGCACGAAAAAGGGTTTTGAACAATTTTGAAAAACAACCCCCTTTTTGGCCAAAAAACCCCCAAAAAATCAGTTATTATTTTTTTATTAAAAAACGGCTCTAACGATTTTGATAAAATTTGGCTTATTTGTAGCCTTTAATGTGCCCTACCATATACAGAAACCCGCATCTTTCTAAAAATTCTCGTTTAGCTAATAATAATAATAATAACTGTTTTTGGGGGTTTTTTGGCCACAAAGCGGGTTGTTTAAAAAAAAATTCAAAACCATTTGACGTATTTGTGAGAAAGTATGTGCCAGTTCCTGGTACCGTTTATTTCTTATGCAACCAATAATAAATTTGCTTTATCAACATGGAAATATTCCGTTTCCTGAGAGGGTGCTTGCGTAGGGTTCTCCCCTAGAAAATGTTTGAATGTAGAAATCGGATGATATAACTTTCAAGATAGCCTCTGAAATGTAATCAAAGAAAGTGTAACATAAATTCCACGCTAATCTCTCTCATAATTTGTACGGGATATATGTTTTTAGAAGTGTCCCTGAAGTGGTCGTTCCACTGCTTTTGAAAAAAACCGATTAACATTGTTTGGACTTCAAGTCATTTTACTGCCACTGTTAAATCGACTTGTCACCATAAAAAGTTTTCGGCTATCTGACGTACTTGCCGTACTCGACTGATATACCAGTCAAAGCGCGTCAGACGTATAGGCAATCTGTATGTACACATCGTGATTCTGTAACGTACGGAGATAATTCAGGGATACTTCTAAAAACATAGCCTATATTCCGTTCAAATACGGAATTTTTACTAAACAATTAATATCTCTAGAACGACTTAACCGATTGAGTTGAAATTTTGCACGTTACTCAACAATGTAGAGACCTGTTTTGAGAACAATAATCAACTTGTTTAAATAATGCGATTAAAAATTGCGGCTATTTACAAATTTCAAATTAGAATAACTCAAAAAAACTGTAAATTTGTATAAAAAACGTCAAAGGTTACATTTCCTATGTAATGGTAGAGCTGACATAACTGTAAAAACATTTAAAAATAATAACAATACACTAATTCTCACACACATACGTTTAATAATCAAACGCGTTTCAACGATAAAGTCGTCATCTTCGGTGATACACGAGCTACAACTTAAACTTTAACTTAGATGCGAGTTAACTTATTTATAACTGAAGATGACGACTTTGTCGTTGATACGCGTTTGATTATTAAACGTATTTGAGTGAGAATTAGTGCGTTATTATTTTTAAATAATTCCTTCTCACTCGTCAAGCTCAAAGTTTATTAATATAGAAAACATGGTAACAGTAAAACACCGTGAAAGAGTATATTTTTAACCCGTTCTATTTCCTATCGAATGGAAACTACAGCAACTATCGATTGTTAAACTACGGAACAAAGTGTAAGCAATAATTAACTTGCCAATTAAGACCAATTAATGAAATTGGGTGCTGTTTTACCGTTTCCCTTTGTTCGATAGTTTCGACAATCCGATAGGAAATCAAACGGGCTACAAAAATGTACGTGCACTGCGATTTATGTCTTATTTAATTACGAGTTTTAAGTTATTCTTATTTAAAATGTTTAAATTGCTGCTTTTGAAACGGATTATTGGAAATAATTCATTAATTTTGTTAATCTAGGTCTTTACTTTGATGAGTAACTTACAAAATTTCAACTCCATCGGTTAAGCCGTTCTAATGAGATAAACGATTTAGTAAACAAAAACAAAAACGCAGATAGCTGGGAAAAGAAACGTTTCCGGACCTTGTTTATATGATATATTTTCATTAGTTTCCAGCGGAAATAGCTCTGGAAATTTCTGCGTTTTTTCGTCGGACGTTCTGTATGAGTATTCTTTTAGCCCGTTTTATTTCCTATACAGCTCTAAACTATTGAATGGAAAACTGTGAAATAAAGTGTAAGCAATAATTAATTTAAGTTTCAGTACAATTTTCTACCAATCCTAACGTAACACTTTGACTTAGGTTTGTACTCAAATTTGAGTACTGAAATAGGTCTCGATAATGGAGGAACTCCAAAACGCGTCGACAAACTTAAGTGAAAGTGTTACGTTAGGATTGGCAGAAAATTGTACTGAAACTTATTTCATGGATCCTAGCAGATATAATTTGTATAATAGTAATTAATTTGCCAATTAAGACCTATTAATTAGGTTGAACGCTGTACAGTTACCCTTTGTTTGATAGGTTTACCAGCTACAAACTACCATTTGATAAGAAAATAAAATGGCCACAAAAATTACGTTTTTCATTAAAATTCACGGTTACTGAGTTATACCAATGAATACGTCTTATAAGTTAAGAAGCTCAGGTCCTGTGTACTAAATTCTAATAGATTTTTCTAACTTGAAGTTGTAGTACAGCAATGAACCGCTAAGAAGCGCTGGCAAACCATTTAACTCGCGGTGAAGTGCGAGAGAGCGTGAGATACAATGTTTTCTTCCCCTCTCTTTCTCTCTCTCTCTCTCTCTCTCCCTCTCTCTCTCTCTCTCTCTCTCTCTCCCCTTCTAGCGCCTGGCCCATTGTGGGGAGAGTGGTTCATATGGTCAATTGTGGGAACTCTGTTATCTCTGAAGATAGAGAAAAATTAAAAACAGGATTTTGTTACAAAAAAAATCGGCTATCATAATTTGTGGTTCTCTCTCCAAAATTTGTATTTTTTATTTTAGCAGTTTTATAGCTTTTTGGTCCATTATAGCGATATAACGGTCACATAAGAGAGAACTTTTGTGGGGAGGTGAGAAAGATTTTTGTGGGGATATAAGAGAGAGGAATTGTGAGGATATAAGAGAGTGGAATTGTGAGGATATAAGAGAGTGGAATTGTGAGGATATGAGAGAGAGAAATTGTGAGGATATATTTAATGTGACTTTCTAGTGGAGTATATATCCTAATACTGTAATTCAATTCCCACTGGTGAAATGGAGTCAGCCAACTCAAAAATCACAATGTTGTAGGTTATATGAGTTAGGTAATTTATTCTTATAAACAAGAAATATGTGTTATGCTGCCCTTATAAAGCAAAGGTTAAGAAGCCTAATAATAACACATATAACACAAATATTATAAATTGTATACAAATACTTTTTTTACATGTGGTCACCCAAAAAACGCCGCTAAAAAGGGTCTGCCTTCAAAATTTATCACTTGAAGTAGGTAGCAAAAATACTAAATTACCATGAGCAAAGAGGCTTATAGTTGCTTGTCATTCCCATCAAGCCCTCCTGATACTCACGGACAATCGACCATGGTTGGAGGCCGCAGTCCGAGCCTGGGTAAGTGAGTCAGGAGGAAGGATCGAGGTGCTCCAATACACGCCTTTCAAATAACAATACTTACCTTGTCATTCTTCAAATGTAAAACACATTGAACTTAAACCAAGATATTTGTTACACCCTTTTACTCTTGTTGACAACATTAGTAGTAAATCTTTAACTATGCCTTTAAACATAATTTAATATGAAAACCAAATTATTATTAAATACCACAAGATGTAACTAACAATTCCAAGATTTTTTTAAGCCTAATGGTGTAACCACAAACTAACAAAAAATTATGTCATCTGACCTCAGGGCTCCACCATACTGGCTTTTTAAGCTGCAAAGTCATATACGCAAATCCCAAAATACATGTACAACACTGCGGTCTAAGCACGCACCAATAAAGAATTTTGCAGGGCTCCGCTCCACTGGCTTTTTAGGTGTAATGATATATACACTAATATATACACATAGCCAAAACTACTGTAGCTACACCCTTCAAATCTTGCATGTACATTACTGTAATGGTGCAAGCACTCACCAACAAAGGGTTTTTCCTTCGGACCCCAGGGCTTCCCCCACTGGCTTTTTAAGTTACAATATTACATATACTCACAGCCCAAAATACTGCAAAACCACAACCACTGAACAGATATGAGCGCGTTTTTTTTAACGTTTTTAATGAATCCTGGTCCTCAAATCACCCTTTTTATAGCCCCAGTTTTCAATCTTTATATTTGGTAGAATTATACGCATAGTTCAGAGTTCCAGGTTTCAGAGACCCATCACACCCATACATAAAATTATCGTCTTAATATAAAAATGCTGGTGTCGGCGTCGGGACTAACGCGACTTACTCTTATACTAAGTTAGGCAAGGTAACTTACACACCTCAGCATGAGCAGATTGCTCGCAATATGCAGTGGTGCACGCACTTGACAAATACTTTGTCGGGTCGGCCTTGGATACATCCGGTCTTTAGATTGTTTTTTTTTTTTTTTAATACTTTTAACTTTCAATGAATCTGTAGTGCCGACCTTTGACTGAAGACAATATTTAATTAGTGTCCTACTAACTTCGTTTTAAACGCGTTAAAAGATACGATTGTGTTGGCAATTTTAAAGACACATCTCATTCTTGTTTAATATAATGTACTTTGATATCTATATAGAAAATGTAGGTATTATATTTTTTTCAAGAATGTTAAAGGGTACTTTTTATAAATGTTGGACAATCTTTATTTATAGTAAATTAATTGTTCAAAGCAAATTAAGCTATTTTTCGTGAATTGGACATTTATCATTGTCTTTATGTTATCACCTTATTAACAAATTAACAATTATTATTACTTATACACAATTACTTATTTATCTTTAACATTGATTCCATTGTCCATGCTTTGATATTTTTATAAATGAAAAGCATTATATTTGTGTTAGTACTTGTTTCAGTTTAATTTATCACAGAGCTTAACAATTGAAATTTTAAAATATGTATATTTCGTACAACCAGAAACGATATTTAAGTTATAACCGATTTACTGGAAGCGTGTACTTTTTTGAAAGGCGGAGATGGTTAAAATCTCAGGTTTCGCGTGTTTTTGAAATATTATCTTAAATATTATTTTAAGATGAAAAGAGTTCTAAAACAATACAAGGACATAGAAGAAAAATGTTCTTTTAAATTTTGAAAAAATCAAAATGGAAATTTTTTTATATTTGGAAGAAAGTTTTTGTTGTGGTATTTTACCACATATAATATAGTATAAGTTATTATGACTGTAAAAAGCTATAGTATCTAGCTTTATTAGTTTTTATTATACAGACTCTTAAAGTGCGAAAAAGGGGCCTTTTTGACCCCCAACTATCAATAAGGTACACGCCTGTGGTTAATCGATTGTAACTGAAAAACGGTTTGAAATATCTTTATAAACTAAACATATTTGAATTCGCAATGAAATTCTCGACAACTTAGGTTAATTTGAATATCATGTAATCAGTCATTCATTTTCTACAGACTTCGATTTAACGTAGAATTTTTTTAAGATAACAGATATGATGTTCAAACCATAATATCTGTAATTTGTATCAATCGTTTTTTTAAATTTGGGCATATATTAATAATTTAAATTGAAACATCTGTGTAAAAATTAAATCAAAACGGAAAATTTTTAAAGACTATATTATAACAACAAATTCACAATATTAGAAACAAGAGGAAATGCTAGGTAGGTCTATCTATCTACAGTAAAAGTTCTATCTACAGTTTTTCGACAATTTTTTAATTTGTAATGCATGTTTAGTATTTGTATGGTTATAATATACACATAATATTGTTTTAGAACATTTTGCGTGTTAAAATATTAATTAAATTAATACATACAGCCAAAAATAGGCGAAATCTAAGCATTTAACCCCTTTACCTTTCAAAAATGTTCACGCTTGAAGTAAATCGACTGTAACTTACAACCCGTTTGAGATATCTTTATGAACTAAAATATCTGAATTTTTCGATTTGAATATCATGTAATCAGTCATACATTTTCTACCGACTTCGATAGGTATCAAATCAAAACAAAAATTATGTTGTTTTCAGTTTAGGAAAATGAAGTCGTAAAACGATTACTCCTAGTAAAAATTCCGTATTTTCTATATAGAATACTTCAAACTATGACAAATCTTTTTTTTAGTTACAGGCGATAAAAAAAGACTTGCAGTTATTATATTGGGCCAATAGAGGCTACCGAGAAATGGACATACCTGCGGTTAGGAATTGATGTCTTGGTAACTAATTGACCAATATGGACGATACTTCGCACACATGTTATTAAATGACGTATCTATGGCCTGTAATTATATGGAATCCCTGTACACTGATACTACTAAGACCAACATTAGACTGCTAGTCTAAATATATATGATTGAATCAAATAAAAACAATTTAAATACATAAACAGACAAGCGGAAAGAATAGCCTACATATATTTTTAAATAATTCATTATGTATTTTACTTGTTTTTATTTGATGTAATCGTTTCTTTTATAAATCGCAGACAGTTGTCACAGTACAAATTGTGGGAAGTGTGACCACGTTACAATATAAATTGTAAACCGAATGAATTCCGTTTTAAATGGCCCTCTAGCGTAATTTGTATTGGTATTATTTGCAAACTAAGCAAATATTAGCACAAAGACGGTTATTATTGTCATGTCCAGTTTCTAAATATTATATGTTTCTGTACTTTTGTGCAATTTGGACACTGACATTAGCATGTAACTAGCAAAGGAAAAGAAATAGAAATACCAGGCACAATTTCCAAAGATAAAATTTGTTCAGTGGTAAATACAGCATCAAAATCGGTTCAGTACTTTTTAAGAATAGTCCTAAATTAGAGTAAATCAAGGTTTTCGTAGTCCGTATTGTTAATAACAATTAAAAGCTAAAATATTTATAACTAAACTCTTCGACAAACCAGTTGTTTTCAAAACCGAAAAGAACGTGAGAAAACACAAATAGATCAGTACAAAAAGTAAAAGTTATTTATATTTTAGATTGTTTTCTCTTATCTTAAAATAAGCCCTAGTTTACGGTATACAAATTATTACTGATTGTTGAACGTGAACGATTATATTATAAAATAAGCTGCATAAGTTTAAAAACACGAGGAAATAATATTTTTTATTACTTTGGATTCGATAAGCGCAAAGTGAAATTATGTGTTCGGCATCTTATGGCATCTAAACACCAGCTGCACTTATATTTTTCGTCAGAAGATTCACAGGAATGGAAGAGTGATGTCTGTTTGGATCTCTTCTGGTTACCGTATCAGCTACTATTATACTTTTCAGTACTTCAACATTTATTTTATTTTGAGCTTCTCTATTTTGTCTTCTCTATTCAAATCCAATTACACTCTATACATTAAATTTGTATTGTCCCTCTTTGAATTTAACTTTCAAAATCATATTTTCAACTGGAAAATTAAATGCAAATAAAAATAAAATCTGTCCAAACTGGCAAATTAA
>JAGFPH010000839.1:90409-112410 GCA_018207615.1 Philaenus spumarius
TGTGTATGTCTGTATGTCTGTATGTATGTCTGTATGTATACAAAGCTAGAGAGAAAACTATTCGATCGATTTCAACCAAATTTGTACCAGACATGTCCAGTACGCCTGTATAGATGCACAAAAAAGGGTTTTGAACAATTTTGAAAAACAACCCCCTTTTTGGCCAAAATACCCCCACAAAATCAGTTATTATTTTTTTATAAAAAAACGGCTCTAACGATTTTGATAAAATTTGGCTTATTTGTAGCTTTTAATGTGCCCTACCATATACAAAAAGCCGCATCTTTCTAAAAATTCTCATTTAGCTAATAATAATAATAATAATAACTGATTTTTTGGGGTTTTTTGGACATAAAGGGGGTTGTTTTTCAAAATTTTTCAAAACCTTTTTACGTGCATCTATAAAGACCTAATTGACGTGTTTGATGCAAATTTGTTCGAAATCGATCTAATAGTTTTCTCTCTAGCCAATAATAGTAATATTTATTAGTTAATCGCCTACTTTAATAAAAGTATACAAAGCTAGAAAGAAAACTATTCCATCGATTTCAACCAAATTTGCACCAGACATGTCCAGTAGGCCTGTATAGATGCACGAAAAAAATTTTTGAAAATTTTTGAAAAACAACCCCCTTTTTGGCCAAAAAAACCCCCAAAAATCAGTTATTATTTTTTTTTATAAAAAAACGGCTCTAACGATTTTGATAAAATTTGGCTTATTTCTAGCCTTTAATGTGCCCTACCATATAGAGAAATCCGCATCTTTCTAAAAATTCTCGTTTAGCTAATAATAATAATAATAACTGATTTTGGGGTTTTTTTGGCCATAAAGCGGGTTGTTTTAAAAAAATTTTTCAAAACCTTTTTACGTGCATCTATGAAGACATAATTGACGTGTTTGGTAAATTTTTTTTCGAAATCGATCAAATAGTTTTCTCTCTAGATAATAATAATAATAATATTTATTAGTTAATCTCCAACTTTAATAAAAAAACTCTCCTACCCCACCCTACAAGTCACAGTGAATCTGTTTAGTAATTTAAATGTATTTGTGAGAAAGTATGTGCCAGTTACTGGTACCGTTTATTCCGTTGTCAAATGAACAAACAAAATGCAATATTTAATAATATTCAAAACATTTATTGGAATTTCCGACAATTTCCGACTTAGCTGAACACAGATTAGGGGAAATAAATATTTAAAAGCAAACAACTATAAAAGTCGTAAATGAAACTTACGAAGTAAAAATGCTTACATTTGATATTATTTACATGGAGAACCGATCGTCTATAGTGTTGTAGCTGAGCCTTACCTAAGCAGGCATTAACTATTATGTTTGAAATTATTATGCGTGTTGACGATGGCTTTAATAACTAATTGAATTAAAACGATTATGCATATCAAACATCAGTTATTTGTAAATATATAGATAACATCACACAGTGCGTGTTGTAGACCCTTCAAAGTAATGCTACCTTGTTGAACGCAACCGGCATGACTGAATCTATTTGAAGAGGCGGTATTATTAAGTACGATTAGAGGTAATGGAAAATTTACAATTGTAACATTGAAACCCATTTTAAACGTGAGTGGCTTTAAAATGTTTGAGTGCATAAGTAGCCCAGTCGGTATAGCTTACAACTACCAGTAATTTTTTTATAAGTACATTAAGGCTCGGCTCTCTACATTCAAAACGGCGAGGTTGGGTACCAATTTCAATGTTAAATAACCAAAACATACCTTCACTATTAAGCATATTTTTGTGTTGTTTTTGGCAAAAAACGAAAGCTGTATTTTTTTTCTTAAGGTAAAATAGATTGTGGGTGTTGATTGCTAAGAATTTTTGCAATATCTCTTTTTGCAACTGAGTAAAAAATTAATAAAGTTTACTATTTTTTACTATTTATATCATACGTTTATGAAAACAATAACACGGATTTTGAAAATGTATTCGGCAATCAACATCCGCATATGATAGTACTTCAAAATGAAACCAAAATTTTAAATTTATTCCACGAATTAACGGAAAAAAATGACTTATTCTGCAGCATTGCTCTTATGGGAATCAGATTCAATATGGCGGCAGGGTAAGCGCCCCCTTAAAGTAGATCGGGTAAATTTCAAGATAACAAGCTGAGACTCAGCATAAATGTTTAAAATATATATTTTAACTCATATGTAAAGTTTCAATTCGATATATTAAAATTCGGCCAATTTAGAATGAGCCAACGCTTCATATATGAATAAGATGTCCCCTTTTAGTGATTTCCCCTGCTGCAAAATACATACCTGCATTATCGAATTTTTTCCAGACAAACCATTGCTCGGACGAAATAAATACATATGACCTTTTTTGTTTAAAAATACCTCCCCTACACGGTGGTATTTTTTATTTTCCTCTATCTTCATCCCAGCTCGAAATATTAAGGATAATCGAAAAAACAATGATAATCGATTTTTTTTTTCGACTTTGGGAAATCGATAGACTGGTAAACTTTTTTTTATGTTAATCTACATACTTTAATGTACTTAAAAAAAAAATTCAGCCGTATTGCAAATTACTGGTACTTTTGGTCTAAATTGACCTTTACCGACTGGCCTAAAGAGAATAGGTATGAAAACAAATTTCAAAGATTCTCCGCTGTTCGTAGAAAATGAAAGTAGAAAGATTTGGATGGCTTGTAGCAAATTTGAATAGAGTTGACTAAACCTGCGGCAAAATGTACACCAAAATTCACCCACCACTTTTGTTTAAAGAAAAAATTTTACCGAACCTTTGAAATCCACCTGCCACCTCCAAAATTTTAATATTCCCTCTTTCCTTTGCTAAAAAAATGTCTCACACCAGCCCTAAATATTTAAACCACTCATTGCTTACATTGCCTAACTTAGAACCTTTATCCCAACAACACTAAAAAATGCTTCCACTTGTGTTTTAACAGGCGAACTGACTGGACACAACTGTGTGAAAAGGTACCTTAAGGGTCTGCTGTAGTGGCAGCCATCTTGGATTTTTATCCCATAAGAGCAATGTTAAATTTCAAACCATTTATTTCTTTTATTTTTTATCATAAAATTGTTTGAAAGGTCTCATTTTAAGCACAGTCACAATACGCATCCGTCTTGCAATTTACATTTTTTTTAAATGCTTTTGATCTTGACATTTTGTAAGTACAAACACAATACAAAATTAATAACGAAAAATAATTTGCCAGCCGGATCCGAAATTTTATAAAGAATATTCAGTTTTTTTTTTCAACACTGAATTACAAAAGATAGACTTATAAAATGGTTTGAAATGAGACAATGTCAGCGCAAGAAATTGAACTGTTTAGATAGGGATATAGTGAGAGGCGTTTGCGTTCCGGTGGATTTCTCGTTGACTGGAGCAGACCCTTAAGATGATGCAATTGGTGCAAACGATCCATGTAAAAGGTATGTAACATTCAGCAACATATGAGACAGAGTTGCACTTCTTTCTCTTTACCAAAAGCAGAGGTTTGATTAAGGTTGCTTTCTTGTCATGGCACACAGATTACCCTATTGTTTTGTGCTCTGTTAATGGTAGGAGCTCTCACACATCTCCGCATTAATAGGCCTAATAATTTGTCTACTGTAGTAATACGTATTTAACAGTTTAGCCAGCATACGTAACCAAACGAATGAAACAGTCAGTTTTCTAAAATTGTCTTTTACTGTACGTATTAATTTGTTTTCAGTTCTCTAACGATGTTCTCACGTTAAGAAGAAACCGGCAATAGATACAGGCGTACATTACTGTCGTGGACTTTTTTGTGAACCTTTTAATTGCAAATATTTGTTTAATTAATATTTTGGTCTTGATTTAAAGTTTAGAACGCGTAACCTGAAAGACGCACCCACCATAAGAAGTTTCGCTAAATCTATTTTGATGCATGTACATACAACACTTGGCCGGATTTTCATTCATGACAAGGTGACACCCATTACCATACATTCTCTAAGCCATCCAAGGTCAAATAAAGTATGTTCATATTCATAACTGCTTATCAATTACGCTGGAAAGTCTAATCAGAGGCACTGATATATATTTTACTGCTTATCTATAAATTTGACCATGACCTGGAATGAATTTGCATTGAATGTAATACGCATAGCGAGGATACTATGTCATGTGGTGCTTTTTTTGTGTATTAACAACTAGAGGAGGGCCCCTGCGTGCTCCGCACGCCAACCCCTGATGGAACTTTCTAAAAACATATGTTATGTTTTATTTATAATGCCTTTTATATATATAACCCAATACAAAACCATTTTTGGGAACTCTTAAATTAGTACTTATTTTCAACTATGAGCTAATTTTGCTCGATAACCGTTCGAGATAGACAAAAATATTAAATACAAAAGTTGTAGATAATTTACTTCCGCACTAACCATTTTTCATCAAATTTAAGATCCGATCTTTCGTTTTCCCACTATAGCAAAAAATATAAAACCATTACAAAACCATTTTTGGGAATGAAAACCCAAAACTACCCTTAAAAATTTGAATGTGAAAATGAAATTTCTTTAATTTTCCTAATTTACATCACAAAGTATTCACATGCCAAATTTCATCTGTGTAGTTTCATGGGAAGTGGGAGAATTATTGATGATGAGTGAGTGAGGGCTTTGCCTTTTATATATAGAGATTAAGCTTAGTAGAAGACTTATTACAGAACAGGGAATAAGACCAAATTCCCCCGCAATAACTGCATTTTGAGACACAGCTCGGATCGACATGGGGTTTTCTGCATTGTGTTCAGAAATAGATCAGGGAAAAGTCTACATATATGATGATTGACGGCCCGAACAGAATTGCATCGGGGCTGCATAAAAAGGCGTCCAAAAGTGCTTCTTTTTTTTTGAAAATATCGGTAAAAAGTGGTGACAATCACCTCTCGGGCGTTTTTGAGGTCACTGGTTCCGTATCTGACATCGAAAAACGTCGCCTATGCCTAGGGCCAAAGGACCCAGGCCCCAAATTTAAAAGTTGAGAAAACGACTTGGAAATTGTTTCCCGGGGGGTTTTGAAGTCGCTGATTTTCACCACTTTCACAGATGTTTAAGAAATGCAGCCCCGATGCAATTCCGTCCCGGACGTTAATATTCATGTAAACTTTTTTCCTGATCCATTTCAGAACACAATGCAGAAACCAAAATGTTGATCCGAGATGTATCTCAAAATTAAGTTATTTGTTCTAATCCCCCCTAATCACAAATAGGGAAAACCATATTATATTTTAATTTTATTTATATCGGTGACTATTTAAAGTACAGCAATGGTTGAAACATTAAATGTTTCCATTCCCTTACACACGCCGAATGGACCCTATATTATATACCATTACAATACGTTCCCAAGGAAACTATATATAGCAAAACCCCTAATCACGCATAGGGAAAACTATATTTAAATACATATATTTAATCATCCTACATAATATCATTCAAAATAGGCCACTGGTAACTATTTTTCTCATTTAAGCTTAAGAAAAGAGTTAATTGCTAAAATCGCGTGAACCGTTGGACAAATTTTAAAAATGTATTGTGTTTTTGGTTTTAATACTATTTTGGTATAGATACTTAACGGTTTAGAATGAGTAAGAGGCCACACAGCTGTGGGGTTTTCACAAAGTATCAACTTGTTCACTCACTGTTTAAGCCTAGTCTTAATTTGATTTAAAAAATTACGATGAAACATCGTCGACAACGCCTGACACAAAAATAACGCAATACACGTTCCTTCGTGAAACAAAAATACATTTCAACTTTTCTTCTTTACAATATAGACTAGGGGAGACCCCTGCGTGCTCCGCACGCCAACCCCCAACGAAATCTTCTAAAAATATATGTTATATTTTATTTATAATAAAGGTGTAGTAGGCTATTAATATTAACCTCAAAACTAAGTTAGTAAATAATGTTAAATGTCCAAACCAAATTATTTCTTATATTTTATAACAGAAGTTAATAATGGTTAAAAGAACCATCAAGGCTCAAGTCTACACTTTAAAACCCTAACCTAAAAGCTAGAAATACAAAAATAATTGCCTCAAATTTTGAAATCAGCTGTTTATGGAAATATTGAAGCAAACAGCTATATTATATGTTATTTTATTCAATTGGTTGCTATGGTAATAAATGTAAATACTCTGCATGCTTTGGCATATCATTCTAGGCCTAACCTAACATTTTTTTCCGACTACATTTACAAATATTAAAATAAAAAAAAAGGTTTTTACTTAAATGAATTATAGCCTATGTTACTCAGGGATAGTGCATCTTTTTATTAGTAAAACTATTTTTTCAATCGGTTCAGTAGTTCCAGAGATTACAACCTACATACAAAAAAAAAACACACCTTACCTCTTTATAATATTAGTATAGATTACAAATTTTAAATAAAAATATTTTTGCTGAGTGTTACTTATTTCCGTAGGAATTTTCCGCCACCATTTTTATTGAAATAATACCTGTATATAATATACATGATTATGACCACTAGTGCACTATTACACAATGTTACGTGCACAGATGCAGGTCACGACCCAGCCTAGCGTGCCGCCTGCTTCACCCACACCTTGCCCACACACCTAACCTAAAAGAAAGTCGTTCAATAACTAGGCTATTCCAATGTTACTATAGCGTTTCCAAGGGAATAAGAAAAGGTCGATTATATGCATCGAGCTCGAGGGTTGTGTGAACAGAGTAACGGGTTGAAAGTATGTCTATGGAATTTTAATTTATATAGCTTTTAGTATAATTATGTCGTCCGTGTGTTCATTCGTTATCCAAATTTGATGGCGAAATTTTTCATGGAGGTGATTTTAGTACACTCAATTACGAAACCAAATAGAGAAATGGCAATAACAGTGACGAACTCAGGGTTGATGGAGGAACGGACAGACTTAAACTTATATATACTAAAAGCGACGACTCCAAATTTCGTGTTGATAGTTTCTCCTCTTTAACAATTAAATATTCAAAGTTGTTGCATGAAATAGGCTATAAAATATACTCACCACTAGAATATTTCTTTTAGAAACTTAAAAAAATGGTCCGGGCAATCATAACTTTGTTCGAATATCTTACCCATAGTTTAACTTGGAGTAAGATATAATATAATGGAGGGTAGACTAGTTTAATGGGACATATTATCCAGACTAAAAGTTGTCTAGACGATGGAATACCTTATCATCTCTTTTTTCTCGGGAATATTTGAAGTAGGCCTACAACAATTTCCCCTGATGTCAATTCATATAGGACCTACGACCTACGTAATTTCTACAAAGAGAGGCCTACAGCAAACCCTTTTTTTCTTATGCAACCAATAATAAATTTAAAATTTGCTTTATCAACATGGAAATATTCCGTTTCCTGAGAGGGTGTTTGCGTAGGGTTCTCCCCTAGAAAATGCTTGAATGTAGAAATCGGATGATATTACTTTCAAGATCGCCTCTGAAATGTAATCAAAGAAAGTGTAACATAAATTCCACGCTAATCTCTCTCATAATTTGTACGGAATATATGTTTTTAGAAGAATCTCTGAAGTGGTCGTTCCACTGCTTTTGAAAAAAACTAATTAACATTGTTTGGACTTCAAGTCATTTTACTGCCACTGTTAAATCGACTTGTCACCATAAAAAGTCTTCGGTTTTCTGACGTACTTGCCGTACTCGACTGATATACCAGTCAAAGCGCGTCAGACGTATAGGCAATCTGCATGTACACATCGTGATTCTGTAACGTACGGAGATAATTCAGGGATACTTCTAAAAACATAGCCTATATTCCGTTCAAATACGGAATTTTTTACTAAACAATTAATATCTCTAGAACGACTTAACCGATTGAGTTGAAATTTTGCACGTTACTCAACAATGTAGAGACCTGTTTTGAGAACAATAATCAACTTGTTTAAATAATGTGATTAAAAATTGCTTCTATTTACAAATTTCAAATTAGAATAACTCAAAAAAAACTGTAAATTTGTATAAAAAACGTCAAAGGTTACATTTCCTATGTAATGGTAGAGCTGACATAACTGTAAAAACATTTAAAAATAATAACAATACGCTAATTCTTACACACATACGTTTAATAATCAAACGCGTTTCAACGATAAAGTCGTCATCTTCGGTGATACACGAGCTACAACTTAAACTTTAACTTAGAGTTGTTATTTATAACTGAAGATGACGACTTTGTCGTTGATACGCGTTTGAATATTAAACGTATTTGAGTGAGAATTAGTGTATTGTTATTATTTTTAAATAATTCCTTCTCACTCGTCAAGCTCAAAGTTTATTAATATAGAAAACATGGTAACAGTAAAACACCGTGAAAGAGTATATTTTTAACCCGTTCTATTTCCTATCGAATGGAAACTACAGCAACTATCGATTGTTAAACTGTGGAACAAAGTGTAAGCAATAATTAACTTGCCAATTAAGACCAATTAATGAAATTGGGTGCTGTTTTACCGTTTCCCTTTGTTCGATAGTTTTGACAATCCGATAGGAAATCAAACGGGCTACAAAAATGTACGTGCACTGCGATTTATGTCTTATTTAATTACGAGTTTTAAGTTATTCTTATTTAAAATGTTTAAATTGCTTCTTTTGAAACGGATTATTGGAAATAATTCATTAATTTTGTTAATCCAGGTCTTTACTTTGATGAGTAACTTACAAAATTTCAACTCCATCGATTTAGTAAACAAAAACAAAAACGCAGATAGCTGGAAAAAGAAACGTTTCCGGACCTTGTTTATATGATATATTTTCATTAGTTTCCAGCGGAAATAGCTCTGGAAATTTCTGCGTTTTTTCGTCGGACGTTCTGTATGAGTATTCTTTTAGCCCGTTTTATTTCCTATACAGCTCTAAACTATTGAATGGAAAACTGTGAAATAAAGTGTAAGCAATAATTAATTTAAGTTTCAGTACAATTTTCTACCAATCCTAACGTAACCCTTTGACTTAAGTTTGTACTCAAATTTGAGTACTGAAATAGGTCTCGATAATGGAGGAACTCCAAAACGCGTCGACAAACTTAAGTGAAAGTGTTACGTTAGGATTGGCAGAAAATTGTACTGAAACTTATTTCATGGATCCTAGCAGATATAATTTGTATAATAGTAATTAATTTGCGAATTAAGACCTATTAATTAGGTTGAACGCTGTACAGTTACAATTTGTTTGATAGTTTTGCCAGCTACAAACTACCATTTGATAAGAAAATAAAATGGCTACAAAAATTACGTTATTCATTAAAATTCACGGTTACTGAGTTATACCAATGAATACTTATAAGTTAAGAAGCGCAGGTCCTGTGTACTAAATTCTAATAGACTGTTCTAACTTGAAGTTGTAGTACAGCAATGAACCGCGAAGAAGCGCTGGCAAACCATTTAACTCGCGGTGAAGTGCGAGAGAGCGCGAGATACAATGTTTTCTTCCCCTCTCTCTCTAGTACGTGGCGACCAGACAACGCGAGAGCGACACGTAGTACGTCGCACTCTCTCGCTCTTGACCGCGCACAAAATGGTTTGCTAGCGCTGCGTCGCGGTTCATTGCCGTACTACAACTTCAAGTTAGAAAAATCTATTATACTTGAGTCCATAAGACCTGCGCTTCTTTACATTTAAGTATTCATTGGTTATACTCATTTAAAATGTACAAACGGCCGCCATTTTGAAACGTACAATTGTAACAATTTGGTTATTTTCCACAACTGCGTCTTTACATTTATGAGAATCGTGAAACAATTCAACTCAATCGGTAAAGCAGTTTTAAGATATAAATGATTAAGTAAAAAAAAATTGCAGAAAACTGGCAAAAGAAACGTTTCGGGACATAAGTTTATGGGACTTTTTTCTTTATTTAGACCCACAATACCACCTTCTGAATTATCTACGCGCATTACAAAATCTACCTGTAGGCCTATAAATAAAAACTAATAACAAATATAATATAAGGTTATGTTTTAAACGTCTTCTTCAATAACAATAATGCTTTAAACCTGAACAGTAAGGTAATCATGCACAATAAAGATACGATGATATTCCATTTCTCTTCAATTGGTAGAAATTGAAATAAAACTCTAAGAAATGTGTTTTATTTATAAGATGAAACCAGCAATCTTTTCTTGGACAAATGGTGAGCGGAAAGGATTGTCTGCCTAATATTATCTTGAGTAAGCGTCACTCACGGTTGTCAAGCAAAACAAACAAATTGCTGTCATTAACTGTAATGGACTATTTTCGTACGTGAATTTCACGTAATTTGCGTTCTCGACGTATAGGCCTACTGACTGATAGAGTGAAATGATTGCTTAATTGTGTATTTCTGGTATAATAGTACTTTGAAATGCGTTTAGAATGTGTTTCGACTTTATCTCACAAATGGGATATATATACATTTCCTAAGTAGTACTTAAATACTTTTATAATTAGGTATTAATTATAAATATATTGTGAAGGGTAGAGTCCTATTTATCAAAATGTTCAAATGCAAGCATGTGTCAAGTGACTCTCCTACAGTATTTATTTAATTATTTTAAACAAATATGTACGCAATACATGAATGCCGTTTTATGACCGCCATTTTGAAACCATAAGAAATATAAACTATAAATAGAAAATGTTGGAATTTTCAATATCTTTAAACTGTCGTTTAACTTAAATACCATACCATTACAATGTTTTTAAGGGTTTTGTTGGTTTTGAAAAAAAATTATTTTGGCCCTACGACACAAGTGGTAGAAAACATTCAAAACCAGTGTGTATTAATACTGATTATTATTTTGACAGTAGAGTCTTTCTTTAGTTAATGGTATAGCTGTAATGTTAAATTACGTTAGAACTGAACTTCTACACATTTTCAGCCGCCATTTTTAAACCATTTAGAGAGGTATAAAAACCTATAATACGACAAATTGTTTGTAGTTTTAAAGTCTTTAAAAAGGAGATAACACATGATCCATACTTTAGTTTGATCATTTTGAAAAACAGGCCACTACCCGAAATATATGCTCTTTTAACTCGGTATAATGTGTACAATAATAAGGATTATAAAACTATAGGCCCATTTGTTAGACATTTTTATTTACATAATCTACGTTATTATATATTTAAATAAAGATAAAAATACTTCTTTTAATTGCTTTTACTTTCTCACTATACTATAGTATAGAGGAAGTATAGTGATCGCAAAAAAATCGATGTTGAGATTTTTGTGGAAATATCCATTTTGAGACCCCCTGAGTCCAAAAAAGTGGTTTTTACAAAATGTCTGTCTGTATGTACCGGTATGTCTGTATGTATGTATGTCTGTATGTATACAAAGCTAGAGCGAAAACTATTCGATCGATTTCAAACAAATTTGCACCAGACATGTCAAGTAGGCCTGTATAGATGCACGAAAAACAGTTATGAAAAATTTTGAAAACAACCCCCATTTTGGAAAAAACCCCCAAAAAAACAGTTATTATTTTTTTATAAAAAAAACGGCTCTAACTATTTTAATAAAATTTGGCTTATTTGTAGCCTTTAATGTACCCTACCATATGCAAAAAAAACCGCATCTTTCTAAAAATTCTCGTTTAGATAATAATAATAATAATAACTGATTTTTCGGGTTTTTGGCCATAAAGGGGGTTGTTTTTCAAATATTTTCAAAACCTTTTTTCGTGCATCTATACAGGCCTAATCAACGTGTTTGGTGCAAATTTGTTCGAAATCGATAGAATAGTTTTATCTCTAACTAATAATAATAATATTTATTAGTTAACCTCCTAGTTTAAAATCACCTCTCCTACCCCTCCTACAATAATGAAGTCACTGTGAATCTTTTTAATAATTTAAATATGTTTGTGACAAAGTATGTGCCAGTTTCTGGTATCGTTTATTTATTTCATATTGATAGATCAAATAATTTAGAAGTTATTAATATTATAGTAAAGAAATTAATAATCGAATATGTTTATATGTTATACGAGGATGTACGAATGTTTCCGAAACTAAACACATAGTTATATCTTCTTTAAATTTGTATAAACAAATATATTGATGATAAAAGGTTGTGTTTATATACAGTTTATAACCTTAAAGCAAATATTATAACGTATATTATAGCATACATTAGTTCTATAACATATATTTAAAAAAATCAACTTCACAAGAAATTCTAACTATTGAAGTTGTAAACATAACCCCAAACTATAATCTACACTGGGTTTGTGTATTAGGCTACAGATGATGGGTGAAATCAGCTGTTTAGATGTAGGAATGTTTCCAAAGTTAAAGGAATAGGTATCTTTTCTTTAAATTTGTATAAAAAAACGTATTGATGATAAAAGGTTGTATTTATATATATTTGAAAACTTTAAAGGAAATATTATAACGTATATTATAGCATACGTTAGTTATTTAGCTAATATTTAAAAAAAAATCTACTTTACAAGTAATTATAATGATTTAAGTTTTAAACATAACCTCAAACTATAATATACACTGGGTTTGTTTAAATATTACAGACGATGGGTGTAATCAGCTGTTATATTAAATGTTACATGTTCGTACGGACGTACACTCGCTTTTATAGGAGTTAATGTCTAGCCCCATCTGAGACGAAACGTTTGCACACTCTGTATTGTACGTTTTTTAAATCAAGCGTAGAAATGAAACCAACAGAGTCATGTTGACTGCATGTAGACCGACATCGTTCATTCGTTAACGGAACCATACTTCATGCGTGGCTACTCGAAGGTGTGTCACCAGTTTCAGGAGCTGCAATTGTTGCACTTAACATTGTCTAACATGCGCTGAAGCCTTCATATTGTAATAGAGGTTGGCTTAGTACCTGAACATCTGAAGGCCTATATATCACAGCTCCTATTTGAGTGACGCGTTATTTTCAAGGCAATCAGGGTAATGTATTTAATTGTGCCTTGGCCAATGGCACCTTAGAAATAACAGCAAAGTTTAATAATACTTTAGAGACCGATCGAGAGTTACTGTTAAAAAGTGACAAAATTAAATTCGCTAATCAGAGTATGTCTATAATTCGTAAACAGCTGTGATCAAGATGCTAGCAATAAAATTGATGGTAGAAGTAAAACTGGAGATATGAAGGCGTTTTGGTTAATAATTATTCCAGGCGATTTTGAGAAACATACTTAGTCTATTAGCGAATTTCAATAGGAAAGATGAGCTATTTCAGTGACTCTTGAGGTTGGCAGTTGGTAGTGAGCACCGATCATGATCCCCAGAACACGTTTTGTGGTGTCATTTAAAATTATACATATATATTATGTATATATTTACTAGCTGACCCGTACGGCGTTGCCCGTGGTGGTTGGTATTTTCAGTCTTTAACGTAATTGTATTCTTTTGAAGTGTTCAGTCAGTGAGTGGTATTTGGCTTATATATATATAGATCTTAAATAATAAAAGCACTATTGTCATAATAATAAAAGATTTGAAATTATGATTTTAGTAACTTTGATCCCCCCAAACCCCTCCTAAAATTTCGAAATTATACATACCCTTTCTTAGTGAGCACCTATGGCCCTAGAGGAAGCTGCATAAAAAATGTCATTCCAATCCGTTCGGTAGTTTTGAAGAAGTCATTTTTTAATAACTTTGATCCCCCCAAACTCCCCCTAAAATTTCGAATTTTTTCAAACCCTTTCTTAGTGAGCACCTATGGCCCAAGAGGAAGCTGCATACCAAATTTCGTTCCAATCCGTTCGGTAGTTTTGAAGAAGTCATTTTTTAATAACTTTGATCCCCCCAAAACCCCCCTAAAATTTCGAATTTTTTCAAACCCTTTCTTAGTGAGCACCTATGGCTCTAGAGGAAGCTACATACCAAATTTCATTCCAATCCGTTCGGTAGTTTTTGAGAAATCGTGATGAGTGAGTCAGTGAGTCAGTGGGTTTTGGCTTTTATATATATATATATATAGACATATAACTCTAACGGCCGCAATTTACGTCTGATTTGTTCCAAATTTGGTACACACCTTGGTTTTCTAAGTCGCTCGGACGAGTTCGAAAAATCCAACAACCAGAAGCACGTTTTCTGACCAGAAGTAACAATTTTTGAGATTTTTCGTGTTAGAATCAAACTTTTTGGGGGTTTTATGTATAAAAAAATGTAGGAGATTATTGTGCACATTTAGTTTTTTTACACAACCTTAAAGCACGTCAGGTTCCACCAAAATCGATGAAAACGATTTGAATAAGTTAACGTAATACTATCGACATATTACGCAATATGTCAATCTAATGAATAGTAGATTAGCTCTGTGGTTAAAGAATCTTGTCCAGTTTACAACACAGCGTAGGTTCGAACCTAGGTTACTGTTTTATTAGCGAATTTCCATAGGAAAAATGAGCTATTGCAGTGGCCCTTATGGTGAGACCCAAGGTCGGGAGTAGGAAATGAGCACCGATCATGGTCCCCAGAACACGTTTTGGGGTGTCATTAAAATTCATATATATATATATATATATATATATATGTATATATGTGTTCGCACTCTAGCGTTCGCATTTTAAGTCCGATTTGGTCCAAATTTGGTACACGTGTTGGTTGTGTAAGTGGCTCGGACGAGTTCGTTAGCCAAAAAAATCCAACAACCGGAAGTAAGTTTTTTGACCGGAAGTAACTATTTTTTGGGATTTTTACTAAGAGAATAAATTTTTTTAGAGTTTTTTCTAAAAATATAAATGTAAGATGTTATTCTGCACATTTTGTTTTTTTACGCGACCTTATAGCTCGCTTGGTTCCCCCAAAATCGATCAAAACGTGAAATACCATAGAAGTACCCGGTTCAAAGAAAATGTGGTGGATTCTACCGTGGGGCTGGCGTGCGAAGCACGCAATGCTTTGTGTGTTGAAAATACCCCTAATACGAGGTTTGGCGTGCGAAGCACGCAATGCATTGTGTATTGAAGACAATCCCAATATGTGGAATGGCGTGCGAAGCACGCAATGCTTTGTGTATTGAAGACAATCCCAATATGTGGAATGGCCTGCGAAGCACGCAATGCATGGTGTATTGAAGACAATCCCAATATGTGGAATGGCGTGCGAAGCACGCAATGCTTTGTGTTATTGAAGATACTCCCAATATGCGGAATGGCGTGCGAACCATTTTGCAGCTATTCAGCACCGTCGTGAATAGACCTATTTCCCAAATTGTTGGTCGAAACCCTAAAATATCGGTCTATAAACTTACTAAAAATATCGGTCTATAAACTTAATTTTGGAAATTTGCTCAACTCACGTCAGCGGTTCAGCTGCGTGGTCGAATTATTATTTAGTTGTGCTGTACGCTTCTCCCCCTTATACATTAGTCAAACTGGTATAAAGTAAAAACAAGAAAGCACAAAAATAGGCCAAAACTACGATAGTTTTAGCAGTAAGACTGATTGAGATGCGGTATTTGCATTCGATTCAAGAAGCCGCCAGGAAAGTCTGTGACCCCATGCGATCGATGGGAAATAAATATTGCATCGGTGCATAAAAAATGCATTTTTTAAAAGTGCATTCAATAAGTTGACTAAAGAAAAATTTATAACGCAGTCAATAATGACAGAAATTTTTTTATTTTTTTGGCCGCTTGACACGAATATAATATCGGCGATGACACCCGGAGCACGTGGGGCAATGGGCGGGTAATATCCATCGTCTCCTGGAATTTTCTAGAAATACGACACGAAATTGATCGAAACTCGTTACTCGGAGGGGGGGGGGGATCGCTCAACACGAATATAATATGAACCTTGGAATCTCATCGACTTATTCCGGTAGTTGTAAGGGTCAATTTGAAATCCATAACATTTTTTAAATTTTAAAAACTAAACAAGTTCTGCTATTATTCTAGAATGTATTCCTTCTTTATTCTATTGTTGATTTCAATTAGGGGTGTCCTTATATTAAACTAGGGGCTCTGCCCCTGGACGCTTCGCGTCCCAACCCCGCCTCGGCCTTCGGCCTCAGATGGCTGCTTCGCTTCGCTCGCAGTTGGAAAATTCGATAAAGAATCTCGTTAATCTTTGGCTCGTTTCTACATAGATGACCTAGCTTAAATCAGCTGTTTTATTTGGCAGCTGACTCAAAGTCATTAAACATTATCTTCTTAAGATTAACATGGGAAATTTGAAGGATTGTGTGCCGGAGCTCCTTCTTGGGTGAATAGCGGCTGAACGGATGATTGGATCTTCAATTTGATGGGAAATCGTTAGTTTGAAATTAAATTTTCTAAAACTTTTGTGTTTAACATTTTTTTCTATCTCTTACCGTTTTCTTACAAAACGCAATCAAAATGGAAAAATGAAGAAATTGGTAAATCGAAAACATCTTTCCCGCCCAAAAGGTGCTTCCAAAATAAAAAATTTTTAAATTCTGGCAATTTTCCCAAAAGTTTCTTGTTAAGAGCTTTAATTTAAGTATAAGGTTGATGGGGTTGCGATTACGAGAAGTGCCTAATAATTAATGTCAGTGAATCAGTGAAATCGTCTATATTTAAGGACGTTGGGCGGAGCCTCCCTTCTCGGATGAATAGTGGCTAAATGGGTGATTGGATATTGAATTTGACGGAAAATCTCTTCATTGAAATTTAATTTTCTACAACTTTTGTATTTTACATTTTTTGCTATTTCTTACCACTTTCTTGCTAAATGCGCTCAAAGTGGGAAAATGAAGAAATTCAAAAAATCGAAAAAATCGTTCCCACCCAACAGGTGCTTCCAAAATTAAAAATTGTTAAATTCTGGTAATTTTCCCAAAAGTTTCTCGTCGAGAGCTTTATTTCAAGTATAAGGTTGAGGGGGGTCCGATTACGGGAAGTGCCTAATAATTAATGTCAGTGAATCAGTGAAACCGGCTAGCTTTAAAAACGTTGGGCGGAGCTTCTCTTCTCGGATGAATAGTGGCTAAATGGATGATTGGATCTTAAATCTGATGAAAAATCGTTAGTCTGATATTAAATTTTCTAAATCTTTTGTATTTAAAATGTTTTGCTATCTTTTACCGTTTTCTTACAAAACACGCTCAAAGTGGGAAAATGAAGAAATTCAAAAAATCTAAAAAATCGTTCCCGCCCAAAAGGTGCTTCCAAAATTAAAAATTGTTAAAATTCTGGCAATTTTTCCAAAAGTTTCTCGTCGAGAGCTTTAATTCAAGTATAAGGTTGAAGGGGGTCCGATTACGGGAAGTGCCAAATAATTAATGTCAATGAATCAGTGTTACAGTCTAGCTTTATATAAGTAGATAACGTTTTATTTGTTTCATATTTTTTTTCCATTTGAAATCCACTAATCTCCCCCCTTCATCGACTGAGCAATCATTAAATACTTTCTGGATTTCTCTTGTCGGAACATATATTTTTCCATTACTATCATTATTCCTCTTAAAATAATACATTATGCTTGAATATCAAATGAATATTCCTGGGTAACGAGTTTAGTCCAATTTCGTGGCGTATTTCTAAAAATTCCAGGAGACTATGGATATCACCCACCCTGGGCCCCCAAATGCTCCGACGATCATCAACGATATTGTATTCGTGTTCAGCGATCCCGAAAATCCCCGGGTAACGAGTTTTTAACAATTTCGTGGCGAACTTATAGAAAATTCCAGGAGACGACATGGATATCCACTGCCATGGGTCCCAGATGCTCCGGGGGCCATCGCCGATATTACATTCGTCTTCAACGACCTCAAAAACCACCGCCAACTTAAATTGGCTAATTTCTGATGTTATTATTGACCGAGTTATAATTTTTTCTTTAATCAACTCATTGAATGAAAAAAATGCATTTTTCTTATGCACCGATTCAATATTGATTTCTCAACGACCGCATGTTGTCTCAACTTTCCTGGCGGCTTCCTGAATCGAATGCAAAAAAACACATCTCGTCTTACTGCTGAATTGATCGTAGGTCCAGTGCTTTATTTCGTAGCCTAGAAACAACTAGTGATTGTGCACAAAACGAATCGTAGAATTGCCAATTTCTTTATTAAGCGCTGCCCAATCTATATCATATAATATCTTCGATTTAGTATTATCAATTTTAGTTCTAAATCTAAAACAAACACACATACTCCATCATTGGTTTCCAATACGCATTAGGTTGGAAACAACTTTCTCCACAACAAATGCGTAATTATAATTGATTAGAGTTAGAGGGGCCATCTTGAATATGTTTTGTTTGTGGCTAACGCTGTGGCTAGGTAAATCCCATGTAAACTCTCACTCTCTGAAGGTCAAAGGCTAGAACTGATCAACGCAACCAAAGTGTTACACAAGATAACTGCTACCAGAGTTGCATTCAAACTGGAGGTCAAACACATTTGCTTCTGTATGGTTTAGAAGAGCATGTAATAAGAAAATAGAACGTTATATGCCAACATGTCTGTGTGTAAAGTAAAATACCACTCTCTCATTCATCACTGAACGGCGATATCTATAGAGAGCTGAAATTTTACATGGAGGCTCGTGTCACTCGTTGTAGAAAGATTTTCAAAATCAACCGATTGAAAATTGGTTAAATGTTTTTTATTTCGTTTAAAAAATAAATAAATAATTATAATAAATAAATAACTCCAAGTACTAATATACAAAATAAATCAGTATAGATTTATTTTTTTTTGCATTAGGGATACAAAAACCAAGCGCACCAAGTCCAAAGTCGATCTATATATATAAAAGCCAAATCCACTGACTCACTGATCACGATTTCTCAAAAACTACTGGACGTATTAGAACGAAATTTGGTATGTAGCTTTCTCTAGTGGGGTTCGAAATCTTAGGGGGGTTTAGGGGTCAAAGTTATTAAATCAAGATTTCTCCAAAACCACTGAACGGATTAATACGAAATTTGGTATGTAGCTTATTCTAGGGCCATAGGTGCTCTCTAAACGCTGCGACACACCGCTACTTCTGAGACCGCACCTCTTTGAATAAAAGTACCTATTTAGTACCAATGCACTTACAAAATCGCGGCGACGGATCGCTGCGAACTGTCGCGGTGAATAAAAGAAGCCTTAGAAAGATTTTCAAAAATTTCGAAATTTTATGGGAGTTTGGGGGGGTCAAAGTTACTAAATCACGATTTCTCTAAAACTACTGAACGGATTGGAATGAAATTTAGTATGTAGCTTCCTCTAGGGCCCTAAGTACTCGCTAAGAAAGGGTTTTAAAAAAATTCGACATTTTAGGGGAGGTTTGGGGTGGTCAAAGTTATTAAAAATCCCCATAAGAAATACATAGTGTAATATATTCATTGATATAAAATATTTTTTGTTAATATACATTTAACTTTGATTTGTCTATCCGTGCAAAGCCGGATCGGGCCAGCTAGTATATTATAACAGAAGGCTCCGCCCCTTGCACGTTTCGCTCACCAACTCCCGCGATGACTCGAGACAAAGCAAAAACAGACAGATTACTGTATACTCTGATATTTTCTAGGAAATATCGATTGATTAGGACAAAATCACTTGGACCGGGGTAAGGTGTGGGGTATCGATGACCTGGATCTTGACGCATGCGCAGTAGGCCAGAGTTGTTGCGTGGATGAAATTCTTTTACATAATACAGACAACCAAAAGCTTGGCGATTTAATTCTTGTGGCCATGACGTTCTATCGATGAGGGGTTTTCAGAGAAGAAAATTTAATAAAACATGTTACTTCACTCGCATTAAAATACTGAAGAATTTAAATCTTGCAAAAATTCTAAAACATTTTATCCCCACTTTTTATGACTTTTCTCGACGTTTTCAAGGTCTCTGAACACGATAGAGCAATAACAAAAATTGCGTCCGTGTGTCTCCATGTGTGGCTGTGGACACGATAAATATATGCACTCACAAAAGTCGAAGAAAACTTCTGGTTGTGCCAAAATCTTCGTAAATTCATTGCGAAAATTTTAAAAGCTTTTGAGCTTTCTAGCTTGACAGCAACGTGACGTGCGTGACAAAAACGTCTCATTTTTAAGTATTTAAAAAAAAACACGAGCTGAAGTCTCGAAAAAGTGTTCCACGTTTTCATCTATTTCAATTTTAAAATACACGAGTTAATACAATATTGAAAATACAGTCTGATGATAGGGTTCGTCCATCAAATATAGATTTAAATATCCGTCGTTTCAGAAATACATAATAGAAAATACTAGTAAAAATAAGAGAGAGTTTCAAAGAAAAGTGATTGGTTTCGACCTACAACCGACATCGATATAGCTGAAAACATAAAAAAAGTAAATTCTTATAAAACTGATTGACCTAATACGATGAGGTTTAAACAAGAGAAAGGGCGTAAGAGATTAAATTAATAAAAGGGGTACATTTTTTTATGTGAACCAAATTTACTGGAAGTATGGAACCATAGGTGAAGAAAATAGAGACCAAATATTATTTAACATGAGTATTTTTGTATGTGGGACCAAATTCACTGTAAATATGGATTTTGAACCATAAATGGAGAAAATAGAGATGACATTTTATGTAACGGAGAAGAAGTGTCAGGTACCTTATATAATAATAATACTAATAATAATACCATATTAATAAATGTGGATCTAAATATTGATAGTGGTCGTGCTATATGGCTTGCACTCAACAAATGCTGAAGTCAGAGCTTATACAGGGTGTTACAAAAATGTGTGATGGGCTATACAGGACCTGATTCTACATGCAAAAATAAGTCGAAAATGTAGTATAACATTTTTTCGATTTCGGCTTAGTTTAGCCGTAATCCGCCATTTTGTTTTTTTACAAAAACTCACTGTAACTTTGGAAATAGATAAGATATCGACTTCAAATTTGCAATAAGCATTTTATATGTTACGGTTAACAAGCGTACCAAACGCAAAGAATTTATTTTTATAATTTTCAAAATGGCGGCCGTTACAAATTTTTAACGTGGAATATCTTTAAAACCGTTAAGTATGTTAGTAAACTTTAGTATTGAGTCACTCAAGGTGGACTCAACATCTAGTGGCCTTTGCCGTCTTAAGTATAGTTGTAAGTTCGGACCAACAGAGAAATTGATCGTATACTCAGTGTTGTAACACTGTAAAGTTATTCAACGAACCTTCTTCACCAACAACCATCCTGACAAAGTATGCAGGGTCGCAAGTAGAGAACCGGACTGAGAGAGACGGGCCCGTCACAAATGCAAATAAATATTCTTCTTTTTTAGATAAAATAAGGCAGAAATTAGACGTAAGAAAAATACAAAATATCACTTTATTCAAGTCTGACTTGGATGGAATATGGCAAGGTGATTTTAATTTCTTTTTTTAGATATGTTGCAGAAAGTTAAAAGTTTAAATAGAAGATTCTTACGTGATCAATGATTAAGGGCTGTTTGAGTAACATGGACATTTTTTTTATATTTACTGGCCTTCTCAAGGAACTTCAAATGTAGGCTGCCAGAATAAAATATATATATATCAACTTAAATTGTGTTATTACTTCTATAACTATTAGACACTGCAATAGTTTAGTCACCTGCGTCAATATCATAGGTTAACAGAAGTTTGCGTGGAGGTCTGTCAAGGGAGTGTTCAATACGGTATTGCAAAACCATCCATCCATGTTTTTGTTTAAATAGAGGAGTATCTGAAGGACTAGAACATATTTATAGTCTCACAATCAGCGACCTTCCTACTTAAAACCAACGCCTTAGCGGCCTCGGTTGGTAAGACCTTATGGCTAGGTAAATTACGTACTAATGGGAAACTGGATTCATAAAATATAATTTGAGAAAGTTTTCTTGAAGTTCAAGTTAGAGTATACGCCCCAACAGTGGAATATATATCCCGACCAAGTTAATAGCCTATCTATGCTTCAGCGTTGCAATCCACAAGGTACAGTACAGTTTTGTAAAAACATTAATATTACCTTTTTTGCTATGTCGTTCTGCAAACTTGCGATCGACCAAGTACAGTCTTATCAATACAC